>PNEQ01105407.1:0-13634 GCA_003012365.1 Medauroidea extradentata | reverse complement strand
ACAGTCAACACTTACATAAAAAATGAAGCAGCAATTGAGAAGGTTTGTATTACAACACGTGTTGATACTATACGAGACCTAAATACTATAATTCATAATTTTAAAAAGTTTGTTATGTTTACAGGTGTGGCTGCAACACCTCATACGTCAATATCTGAAACTGGTGTTGAGGAATAACGCAAAGCGATAGAAAAAGGAACTGTTGATGCAGACGGTGTCCCATTTATCTCTCTAGTGGATGGTGGATGAGGCAGACTAAGTTACGAACACAATTACAGTGCTGCTTCTGCTGTGGCAAGTTAACTTACGTAGTCAACGAACTGGAACATGTCAAACACTACGTACTGCCTTGCCCAATGGCTGGAATAACAATTATAGTCACACAGACAAAACTAACTAACATTCAGTTGTGTACCATTTCTCCAGTCACATGCAAAATAAAAATATCTGACAATGTTTAAAACCTATATCAGAATTTCCCTGTTTGAGTCGCATGTAAATAATTTTTCTCTTTTCACTTGAATTCGTAAGGGCAATGTCAGCTATTTATATCATTCCCATTGATTACTATGCATTTGTTGCACATGAAAAACAACTATAATGCGGCTGACTACACCATGACCAATGTGCGTAATGAAATAAATCGAAAATATTAATTTTAGCAATAATTTAACACAGCGTGCTTGAATTTGAGCACCCACAAAAAATTGAAATAAGAGCTTGAAACTACAAAACCTACAAAAATGGTAAACTGTAATTTTTATAATTTTTAATATAATATCTAGGTCTATAACAATCGAATTTAAAAATTCTCGCGTTTTCAAGCGAAAATAATTTTAACATCAGTAAACTTCTCGCGCAGAGATTTTCGGATAGTAAAATTATTTTAAAATTAAAACTTGATCATTTTTTTTATTTCGGTTATTATAGAGGCCCAGATATTATCATATTAAAAAGTATAAAAACTTAAGTTTTCCATTTTTGTAGATTTTGTAGTTTCAAGCCCTTATTATTTTAAAACCCCGTTTTTAATTTATTATTAGAAAGTAAAGCATACCACCGCATAGTGCTATATAAATAAACGTCCGCTGATAAAATATTTGCTCAGAAATATATCTCATCGAATTTTGATGAGTAGTTCAGAATTTATTGACGATTTAGTATTCCAGTCGTCAGCTTGACATCGTACCTTTCCATGCCCTTTAACGACAACATTTGTGAACTAAACCAAAGAATTTTCGTCTTATACTTGCACAAACAACTCAACTGCTAGTTTTTTTGACTGAATGATACGTTAGCGTGATTCAGCCACGAAAATCACTATCACCTGGTTGTGCGAGTATGACGACTTACTGTGTTACAGACTGCAGACTACTTCAACAGCATAAAATGCAGGCACAGGTTACGCTTCGTTTGCAGGTTGCCGACCAGACAAGAATTAAGTTTATACACAATTTATTTATTTAATATATTATTTCCTTTCTCTTATATTTATGAAGTCTGAATTTTATTTAACTCCAAAATTTTATTTTTTTATTGAATTTAATACATACTTTTGAGTCGTTATGAAAGTAGTTTCTATTTATAAATTTAAAGGCTTTTAAACTTTCTTTGTTTCACGCCGTTATAATCGGAGAGAAGGCAGGTAAATTATTGTTTCTTGAAGCTAGGAATAATACTGTTGTATTTGTGACAGTAATGACTCAACTGACTCTAGTATAAAGCCACACACATGTTACAAAAATAGGAATCTAATAAACTATCAACTGCAATGGAATAGGACATAATCTTAGAAGCGTCTCCATTCACTAATTAGTGTATGAAGGTTTTGTTGATCGTCTCGTAGAAAAAGCTCCACGACTCATTACAAATAAAACTACGTATTCAGCTGAGTTTTATATGAGTCTCCTGGTCAGATTTAATTCTGGAAATAGTATCAATTTTTTCGCAACAGGAATCATTTCAATGAAGTTGTTAACGTCGCTGGATTTCAACTCTTGCGTGGTCATTCGCGAGTACTGAGCCCATTCAAGACCCTGGCTGGTCGGAGTTCAGGACAGACTCACAAGATGCTGATTAAGCGTAAAATACTGCCCCGTGAAGCTGTCAAATGGCGTCTAGACTTGACTGCCCAAGCAAGAAACAAACGAAACTACATAAAAGTGTTAGCTCCTCCAGATGAAGACTATGGACAAAATGTATAGAAACCTGAAGATACCGAGGTCATACAGCAAACATGCAAGCTTTCTGTCGAATATTTTCAAGTTACTGTATAAGAATGAGACCGAACTGCTGTGCAGACAATTGCACAAAGAGAAAGTGAAAAATGGCATGATATAAGGTCGTTTAACACAAAGTAATTATTGAGAGGTTTGTCAGCGGGAAGATTCCACGCGTTGTTGTAGTTTTGTCAAGCGACTTCTGTACAAACCTGATATTGCAACACTTGCTTTGGAGTATGGCATCCATAGTAAATACATCGCTATTAAGAGCTTCGAACCAGACATAGTTTTGAATGTCGACAGGTGTGACACATTTGTGAATTTCGTACGTGGTAAATTTGGTGCAAGTCTAGATGGTTTCGTTACAGAGGAAAATGCTCTGGTTGAGGTGAAATGTGCTCCTTCTGCTAAGTCACTAGGCCTAATGAAAAATGCTAGACAGAAAAAGGACTTCTTTTTGGTGATGACATCCGTCAATAAAGTAACACTGTAAAAATACGCACCAATGCTTTTATCAAATGCAAGGAGCACTGAACATAACTGAGCACGAATTCTACTACTTTATAGTGATGGCAGATAAACTGGAAAGTTTTCATACAGAAAAAATAATAAGGACTGAAACATTTTGAAGACAGGAAATGATTCTAAAAATTGAAGTGATTTAATATGTATTGCATGTTGGCCGAAATCGCAGAAACTAGGACATATTTCCCCAGTTCAGAATACAATTCGTGAACCTGTATTCATAACTGTACAGAAATCAGCGTACCGATATCTTAAAAATGAAGAAGCAAAATGAGTTCCACATATAGACAGTGTGCACCATGTTAATTATACTTATCACTAAATATAATAAGGAAACATGTTTACATTTAGTTGTTTTGTGTATATTTTGTCATAATACTTCTGAAAATTTGTGAAATTGCAAGTACAGTCATTATTGCATTAATAGTCCTGTATGGATTTGTGCATTTTTATAATTTAACTGGAATAACTGGAGGTATCTCATTTTAAACGATTCTGTATTTCTGTGTGCTTATTTCAAGAGAATCCGACACTTGATTTCTTTACTGCCGTTTTTATATGCAGCAAGTCTTCTAAAAAAAGTTGAATGACTTCCCTATTGACAGTTAGCGCATTTTCTTTGCGTTACGTTACTGAATATTATAAGGAAACATATTTAAATCAAGTTCTTTGTATATATTTAACCTACTTCTGAAATTTGCTGAGCTTGCAAGAACAGTGTAAGATAATTGTAATTATTGCATTACTAGGTCTACATGGGTTTGCGCATGTGTACGATTTTATTCGAAACATTTGTTTGTCTAACGATTGCCAAGCTCAATTGACACTGTTTTCTGTGTATATGGTACATGTATTTTACTCATATTTTGTTTTTAATATGTGTGTGTTTGGTATGGCTACCATTTAGAAAGTCAAGGACTATTCTTCTTTATTAACGTGTGTATAAGACTAATTGTCATAACACTACCACACTACAAAATTTTATAGTATTAGTTTAAACGTTTTATGAAATATAGCATAAACTATTTAGTGAATTAGATGATACTAGCTTTCAAAATGGCAGACCTGTGATCAAAAAGTATCAAAACCTAATGCACATTACATGTTCGTTGAGCGTACCAAATTTGGTTAGAATTCTCTGAATAGTTACAGAGATATACCGTATCGCACAAACAATTCAAATGGCCAACATTTTGAAAGACAGTGCAAAGCGTTTTTGAAAAATATAAAAGTGAGGTCCTATTATTTTATAGAGTTTGGTTGAAATCGGTGCATGTGTTCAAAATATATTTGGGGGAGGGGGGGAGGGACCCATAACCAGCCACAAAAACAGACACACAGATAGTAAGGTAATCTTATAAGCCAATTTTTCCTTACGAAGGCAGACTAGAAACCGTTGTCTGTTTTATTTTTATTTTTTCGTTCTTACCACCTGTTTTTGTCATGGTACCTATGCTGCACGACTTGTTAGTACCTTGCTACATTTGTGCATTGGAACAAGCGGGTGAGCGATTGGTTTCGTCAGCTCTGCAGCTGAGTTCAAGCGCTGCTCCGCAAGTGGGGTAAGGTCCGTCCGTAAAGGCTGCAGCTGCAGGTGTCCTTGCTTCGTTCTCTGCGCGTGCTGATGTGGCAACAGCGTACAGTTATCTGCTTGCGCGCCGTCACACTATTCGTCCGAGCCGGCCACCCTTCCCTCCCCCCCGTCCTGCCGCCTGCAACCCTATCTAGGCGACGATTTCAACAAACAACGCTCTCAGAGCCACCCGTTAATTTCACACTCACAAAAACCATGTCGAAAACGTGTTTCCAATATGTATCTAAAATGTAAATTATAGGAGTACTGTTGCACTGAAAATAGTCTTTCAAATTAGATTTCAATTTAAATTTCAAAAAACTACTTAATATCAAATAACGAAACTATGTACATTGTCTTATAAATGACTTTACTTCATTCTAAGTTATTTAGTTTGGTAATGTCAATGGCTCACCATTGTTCAAGTGGGGCACAGCACTTTTTGCTGCTTCGAATTTCGGAACACTTCACTGTAATTCGTTTGGACTACACACTATTAAACAGGCGCGGAATATTAACAAAAAAAAAATGTCGTCTTGTCGAAAATTGCTAGAGTTAGCCGTTTTCGAGATAATCGAATGTAAATTTAATGTACTTGTGTACCGCCTTAAACATATGCAGACATTGCGACTTCCTTGTAAGGCGTGTAACCGAACTAATAGTCGTGTTGCAATATCTTAGAAGAAAAATGCGTCGCAATTTCAACAGGCCTATTAGTTCGGTTACACGCTTTTCTAGGAAGTCGCTACGTCGGCATATGTTTCAGGCGTTGCCAAATATAAATTTTTACTAATTCTAGCAATTTCCGACAAGACGACTTTTTTTATCAACCATCCGCGCCAGTTTAATATTCTGTAGTAGAATATGAATTACAGTGAAGTGTTCCAAAGTTAGAAGAAAAGTGCCGTGACCCATTTGAACAATAATGGGCCAATGACGTTACCATGTGGAAGTAAATGTATTTATAAGACACTGTACAAAGTTTCGTTATTTAATATCTAATAGATTTTGAAATTGAAATAAAATTGTGATTTTATAGTCTATTTTATGCATTTCGTTATTCTCGCCATTTTCACTTTAGGGACAAACTGAAAATACATTTTCGACATGGCTTTTTGTGAGCTATCGTCAGACGGGTTTTAACACTCTAACAAGGAAAATACATTTATATAACATAAGTTTGGAAACCCTAGGTTTTTGAGTTATTAGTGAAAGTTTAGTTCGATGTGTTGCGAGGTAACCAGATAATGTTATTTGGATACAAATGTGCTCATCTCCTATTTTGTATCCTGTATGGCAGATCTGGCAGTATTGACAAGGAGCGACAGGAACTGATCTGACATGTGCAAGTGTGTAAGGAAGCAAGAGGATGTCATGTCGAACATTTACTGTAAGTTTCCGAGTTTTATATAATTTTCACCTATGCTAATACTGCGGGTTGCAGGAATCTAGGCGCATATGACAGCTATTGTGAGCTAACCCGAGCAGGCGCCTAGATAGCTGCAGCCCGCAGTACTCCTGTGGACACTCGGCTGCACTAGCTCATCCTCTCAGCCAGGAGTTTTTCGTGCCTCGGAGCGCGGGCAAGTAAAATTTGTACACGAAAGTTTATCCCTGAAATTTTGCAGAGTGTTATTTACGGACACATGTTCACTGGCACAAAATGCCGGGTTTTACGTTATCTGTCACTAACTCAGTTTAATGCCATTAACTCTGAAATAGATAGTGCTATGCTTGGTTTTGTGTAACTTCAATGTATTTTGACAGTCTTTGGTCACTTTGCGTTAACATGATGTGAATTACGTCACGATGAAAGTCAAAACGTACTGTGTATACGGTGCAATTGACACCTCAAATTCGTTTAAGAACTAAAAATATCGACTGACATTGAACCAAACATGTAAAGATAAAGAATATAAAAAGTATATACCTTAAAACAGAAAAAAACTGAAGTAATGCAAATACAGCATACCGAAGAAATTGTCCTACATTATTACAGACAAAATAAGCCATCAACATCTTGACGGATGTGGAGCAATATTTTTTACTTTTTGACGAATGGTTAGAAAACATTTCAAAATGTACGAGCATCATAATAACTTTAATTTACTGGGCGTGTGTAAACATTTTTGAAAACAAAAATAACCTCAGTTCCTGGAGCTCCTTAGACACCTGTGGCTTACAGAAATGTAATTATTCCTTTCTCCTGATCTTAACCTCTTCCACGTATTTATCTTTTCCTGAGTCGCCGGTTGAAACGACAGAACAAGAGCACACAGCATGAAGTCAGTGCTGTCATGGCTCAGTTTACAGTTATTTGTTCTCGTAAGTACGCTGAAACAGAATCTTGACGAAAGTTACTAATATTTTCTTAAAAGTATTTTCCTTGAAATATCACAGAAGAATGTCTCGGTAATTTGTTCCCAAACTTTCGCTGAAGTACACAAAAAAATACCCGTGAATACTTATAGTAACCTCTGTATTCCCTTCTATATCTACCTGGCTGTTATTCCTTTTGATTAATTACGAGTTTGCTATAATTTTCATTTCTGATATATAATATTGTACACATGGCTAAGATATCACATGGAATATCGATAGAAGCTTCTCATTTGTTTGACTTGTGGAATTCAAGGAAAGGTTATTTAGAAATTAACTTTATACATTTTTCACGAGGAAAATATGTTGATGTTAAATTTTAAATCTCAATCAATATGCTTCGTCTATACAAAATAAAGGCATAGCAAAAATTACAGTAATCCAAGGAGACGACAGCCTCTTTCCAGGTTGAGTGGATTTTCGTGTTGCAGTTAGGTTTCCTCTTTCAGCTATTCCACTCGAGGGTTCTGAACGTCCCCAAAAAGGTGTAATTCCCACGTCCCGTCTCTCAGGATTCATGAACACGTTCCGTCCCGAAGGACAGCTAAAACGTCGCCCAGAGAGTGAGCACCCAACCACCCCGCTGGCCTCGGCGCAGCGGCCGAAAATTTCGTAATTACCATTCCACGCGCGTTGTCGGCCCGTCCCCAGACACCGAGAATACACTCCGGGCGTACTTCCTCTGGCCACATAATACTCTCTACTCCCCTCCTCCATACTTCACACACACACACACACACACACACACACACACACCTATACGGGACTAGCGTATCTTCTGAGGACCGCCGAGTTTAACGTCATTATGAGGACCTCTACAAATTAATCGTCAATGTTTGACAAATGTATATCAGTGAGATGGGGCAATTTTTGTGATCCTATACACACGATGAAATTTTGGAAATCAAATAATTTGTATGATTTGTGTATGGCAAGGGTGGATTTATTGTATCTCACGAGGACCATGTGTCTGACCAGCCGATACGAGGTCCAGGGAGAAATAACGAACTTTTTCACACAGTGACTGGGAACAGACAAAGTGAGGACCACCCAGTTTCTAACGGAAAACTGTACACAGCTCAGTCGACAAGATGCAAAATAAGGACCATTGTTACCGGCTACTAAATTTATACACAGCTCAGGTAATAAGGTTAAATGTAAGGACCATGCACTGTTGTGATATAAGCATGGCTAGACTGCTGAGGTTTAAACAACTACATACGACGTTTTGTAAGCCTGCCTTTCAGTTAAGTTGTCCTCGTAATATTCTGGCTATGTGTGCACTATGGAATAATTTGTTAGGTTGTGACTACTCCGATTGGAATGTACACCTCATGGGTTTAGCCAGAAGACTCTGTTAAAGTTTTAGTAGGTGGAGTGTTATATTCTCTACCACAGTGAGTTATAACTTCTCTACAGTATGTATAACATTACTAATATGACAGAAATTTAAACCTATAGAGAACCCCTTAAGTAAACGAGCCGATGCATTTGAAACTAAGAGTACGTTACTTTTTAAACTAAATATATTAACAATAGTATTTTACTCTTTAACTAACAAGCCAATCATTTATCAGTCGTTTCCAATAATTTATTTTTCGTAATTCTACATTAATTTTCTGTTTTATTCGTAGAAATGAATCTGTGAATTTGTCTAGTTCACTGAACTAGAAACGTTTGCAAAAGCGTAGCAGGTATAACATATTGGGTAGTATTGGCCAAGTGATCAGATATACTCTGTCATTGTATGTTTAACAGTTTTTCCGAGCGTTAGTAAATTCGAAGAGTAGTATTTTAGCGACCAATTCAAAATAATTGTGGTAAAATCTGCAGAAGCTATGTATTTCAGTTGCCGGGCTGACAGACTTGTATTATTAGACCAGGTTAAAACAGTTAAGAGTATTTTGTAAAGTATACGTACAATTGTGAACTTGTATACTGTACAAAAATGCTGGAGCCAACCTCCAAAAATGTAAGTATTACAATTAATAAGTGAAAGTTTTCTGACACAAAACCACTGCTTTTTACATTAATAGATAGTTTATTATATGCTACTAAATTAAAAAATTTTAAAACTTATGTTTAGAAGTCCTTGTAATAAATAATTGCATAATTTACTCCTTACATGAATTAAGTTCTTTCGCGACACTTTTACTTGGTAAACTCTTCCAGGCTCCTCGCCCGACAAAAATACTACATTCCGACATCGTATTATTCGTGAACATTCACTCAAACGCCTTAAAACATATTTTCGTTCATGTATGTGGCCTACACGCTACCGATTGCAACTTAGTGGCCGGTTTCACCAGCCTTCGTCAAACTCACCATGGCAGGTCTTCAAATGTTGGTAGTTCATTAAGTTGAATTATTTAATTACGTTCATTTTTTTAAGTGTAAGGTTGGGAACTTTTTGCTCGGGCACTGCTTGTTTACGGACACGGGTGATATGGATAGCGTTGTGACGTTAATAAGCGTATTCTCGTTAAAGGACACATGTTGGTAAAAATCAAATATGGAGAAAAATGTCCATTACGACGGGAGTTGTTAAATGAGCAGAGGTTAAAACACGGTATGGACACATGTTTAATGGACACTCGTTCTAGTATCATATGTTTTTCTTAATTTACGAGATGCATATCAGTTGTAGGTTCACAGATTTTTTTAAAGGTATTGTACCTAAATGTCAGTACTAGAATAAATTAGTTATCAAGCTATCAAGATTTGTTAGGGAATAATTAGAAAGTTAATCATTATATTTTAAACATAGACCGTAAACTATGTAGGCCTACGTATCTAGTATACCGAGAATGTACAAAGCTTGGCGAGGTAAACGTGTCTGGAAGAGGCAGCAGGCGAGAGTTGCAGTGTGCTTGCAGAGAAGCTGCTGCCAGTCCCACGCTGCAAGCGGAAGTGACGTCTCACTGGACTGTCAGCTGGGCGACAACCGACCAGTGAGCTCGGTATACACACGTTTGTCCTCGCCGCTACTGTTCTTTAGATTAGTAAGGACTCAGTCTACCTGCGTGTTACAGACTCACAAATGACGGAGCTATAAGGGCGACATTGACGCGCACATCAAGTAACGCTTCTCCACAATGAGTCAAACACTGAACTAGCGTGAAATATTTCCATCCATTTATTTTTACTATGGGACTTTAAGAGGAGTCTTCACATGTTCTAAATTCCCACGTTTGACGTATGGGAACAGTGGATCAATAACAGTCAGAGTACCACGCTCAACGGGAAGCATATCGCCTCTATTCACACCGCGTCCTACTAGCAATTAAGGTTTTTCTATGTAGTTTTTTCCTACGCGACTATAAGCAGTGACCCAAAAATTTTATATTTTGATAGTATGAAGTAAAGGTCAACGCATTCCTCTCGCTTTGCCCTTTAACGAATGCAGGTGATATTTTCGGAGTTACAGCAGTCTAAAAACAGCTGTTTTTAGCACTTTTGAGGCACCCAAAAATCGCGTTTCTATCAAGCGTACAGAATATTTAATACTATTGAAGCTTGGTTTAAGTGTATGTAATTTTCGTAGATAAAAGTAATATAAATAAGTTAATCGGTTTCGCGTAAAAAATAATACGCATGATACGCTACAACGCCGTCCACACGTTCACTGCATGATCCAATCAGAGTTTCACATACATACGGTTAGTACATTTCGAAGTACGGCCTTCTCAAATAACCATTTTTTAGCGCTTAGAAACAGTGCTTTTAATTAAAATGCCGTTCGAATAATGATATTCCGTCCGTATTCGAAATGTGTTTCTTTTCGTACATTGACACAATGAGCAGATACGGAATAGTTTCGTTAAAATAATCATATTTGCGAACATATTGTAACACATTTGAAGCGCGGGGGCATCATTTTAACCTGTTATCCTAGTAGTTTTGGCATTTATTTTGTTATTGGTTTTACACGTTAATTATTTTGTAATCGTTATGTTTATTGAGCGCGCTGCGAAGTGTTTCTCTTAGTGACAAATTCATGGTGTACATGTTGTAAGTAAACCAATCATAAAGTTGATAGCAATACCAAAAATATCAACTCATTAATAAACTTGTAATCTAATAATACAAGGGATCACATTACACTGGCGCAATAAGTATATTAAACTATAACCACAGTAAATGCCTTTGTAGTATTATAAGATAAAGAAACAACTTATCAATCAACAAACTGAACGTTCAAAAATTGTTGACATGATATCGGGCACGAAAGAACCACACACATATATTGTTTGTAATCACCACGAACGTAATGTAACTTAAAAATTAAAAAAGTTGCTACTGAAACTCTTCAGTTACACATACAGTGAATTAAACTACCAAATTCAAACAAAGTTATTGGAAATTGTTTTGACTGTTAGCCATTTATATTTATAGTTTTGATCCGACACTCAAGACTGCCCCCCGTAAAACTGACAGTATGAGAAACAGTCGTTTCTCATGTCAATCCGAGTACATTTTAAGTTTGGTCTTACCGCTATACGTATTATCATTGCAAAACACACTTTTTTGGAAAACTGTAGAGTGGAATTTCTAAACGATCTAAGTGCCAAAAAATGCTTTCGAGAAGAAAGGGAAAACCAGCGATGCAAGAGTATGTGTACTGTACATATGGGACATGCAATCTTTCAACGAACATAAAAATTATTAGGACAATTATAAGGAATTAGTTCTTACAGCAAGACATAGGCACTGGCACATGGTTATATTGAAGTAATAATCTGAATTCGGAGTCTTTTAGCAGTTAGATCTATTAATATTTCCACTCTACAACTGCGTTGTCTCTTAACTCTCTCTTTACTAACTCCTGTTTTTTTTTAATTATTAGTGTTACAAAAAAAAAAAAAACAAGTACCTATCACGCTTTTTAAGAATCTTAGAAGACTCCAAAACCCCTGACATTAATTTAAGTATCGTGGAAGTTATATATATGTTGGTATAATTCTGAGTCAAAAACAAATCGGTATCTCAACAGGTATAAAAGATACACAAGCATGATTAAAAACGCATATGCGTCTTCTCGAAACTGCGTGGGGTTGAATTTTAAAATTAATTTTATAGTTTTTGCTTAAGACTCTTAGTTGTCTCCTTAAAACTATATATGTTCAGGACCAAATGTTGACATAAGGTATTAATATGTCAGATAGTTTATTCAATCTCTAGTCTCTTGAATTAATAAGATAGCGTCGGCTTTGCCTGATTTCATTACACGAAGTAGCATTTTTTTTTAAATAATAAAATACCTCCAGAAGTTAGTTAGGACCCCAACTTTTCATGACTGAAAGTGTATCAGGAATCTTTAAACTAACATGATTGAACTTAAATTGACACCAGTGCCTTACACGGGATTCGAATCCGCAACCTTCCACATCGTGGACAAGTGTTCCAATCATAATGTGCTATGCAAGTTCGGCAGCAGTTACAAAAACTCTACATTCGCTGTATTAATAATTTTACAATGGAAATACTCGCTTTTCGAGTGATTTGTCTCGAGAGGTTTACAAACGAAGTTTACCTCGCCAGAATTAGAGACAAATACCAGGACATAGGCTTTGTAAATTACAGTAGAGCCGGTCTTATGAAGAAAAAAAATATTACTCTATTTAATCGGGTTAAATGATGTTCGGTATAGCCTACCGTAAAAATTATTATTTAAGTCCACCTACCAAGTTTGTAGCTGTGGAGTTTTAAAGCGAAATAAGAATTAAAATAATTTATTCTAAAGGGATGTACAGCTTATGGAAGAATACTGTAAAATAAGACATTTTCGGGATTTTTTAAAATTCATTACTTAATAATTAAAATGTTTATGTAATTTGTTATACATAAGAAAATAAATTATGCAGATATATTTTTCTAAAATTCTTTTTCATAGCAATTTTACCAAGAATATTTTTTATGAATAAGTTATGTTTTAAACTGTTCTATCGAAAATTAAGCAGCCGCGGTGGCCGACTGGTCATTATACCTTGCCTGTCACTACGGCGATTCAGTTTCGTCTCTCGACGTGGTCGATCTCCGATATTTTGCTTGTGGCAAACGTGACGACGTTGCCGCTTGCCTGTGGGTTTTTCTCAGTTATCTCATGTTTCTCCCGCCCTCTCATTCCATTGCTTCTCCACCGTAGGGCCTCATTTCTTGTCATCTTTCAGGGTATGTATGGCTACGGGCGCCCAGGTAGATGTTTGCACTACAGTTCCCTCCACAAACGATATTTATTTATTTATTTATCTATCGTGAATTAAGTATTTTGAATTTATTCTTATCTGAAA
The DNA here is from genome assembly GCA_003012365.1 of Medauroidea extradentata. Classification (NCBI taxonomy): domain Eukaryota; kingdom Metazoa; phylum Arthropoda; class Insecta; order Phasmatodea; family Phasmatidae; genus Medauroidea; species Medauroidea extradentata. The sequence continues at coordinate 645 of PNEQ01105407.1, read as the reverse complement.
TTCTGTGGCAATAAGCAGAGTTCTTCAGGCGGCCGTCTAGTCCTAACGTACAAACAGAGAAACTGTCATACCACTTTCGTTTTAAATTAACATAATTCATTGACTATTTTACTCTGGTAGTCATATCTCTACATGCCATTCATATAAAAAAACTAATGAACCCAATCTGAAATACATGTATATCAAACTGTTGTCATGACACCATACAAAATAACTGGCAAGGGTTTTTAAGGCACCACGCTGGCATGGTTGGGTTTATGTAGACCGAATGTTCAGGAGGATAATGACAATAACCAAACTATACATCCATTAATAAAAGCAAGACAAAAAAGTTAACAGTGGCAGAGCATTCGCCGTCTGCAAAAATAAAAAGTATATTTCAATAAAACCAAAGCTAAAGTCAACACCGACAGTTACAGAACGAGAACACTACGAGTTGCGATTGAAATCCTGAAACATTCTGGAAATGTAAACCCAGATGATGGAAATAAACTAAGTAAAACCTGAGGTTCGTTTTTCAAAAAAAAAAAAAAAAAAAAAAAAAAAAAAAAAAAAAAAAAAAAAAAAAAAAAAAAAAAAAAAAAAAAAAAAAAAAAAAAAAAAAAAAAAAAAAAAAAAAAAAAAAAAAAAAAAAAAAAAAAAAAA
>PNEQ01105406.1:50295-74312 GCA_003012365.1 Medauroidea extradentata | reverse complement strand
ATAGTCATATTTTCTACAGTGTTTATACTGGCCTATCATAGGATCCCACAGACCCCTCACAATCAATACTGAAGTTAAAATGGATGGCAATATGTTACATATGACAATAAAGGCCCCTTCATTACAATCAATCATCATAATTTACCCAAACTACATTAATTTATATATATAAAAGTATCAATAATATAGGACCGTCACAGTTTCAATGTGTATTATTTCATTTCACTATGTTTTTAGGTTTTCGCAGGGGATAAGAAAAAAAAACATTTTACTCTGAAATGCCACTGTGAAACAAATAGTTAAACTTAAAAAAAAAAAAAAAAAAATATATATATATATTAATGTACTCCTAAGTAAAGAATATAAAACTAACACTGTTTTGTACACATTAAATTTATAATTTTTCCCCAATTGAACGCTCTTAAAGCCAAAAATATTTTTCAGTAGCATTTTAATTGCATTAAGATGGATGTTTAATCTAAGTATGTAAGCAACCAGTTTTGGGGATAATACCGGCGAGCTTGATGATTATTATTTTAAGTATACATGAATGCTTGTATATAATATGTAGAGATGATGGTATATCGCAAAAATGTTTTGTGCCAACATACCCTTGAATACGATATAGTTTCTTGCAATACGATTCGGTGATACACTTCTGACGCAATGTAGCTGTATGCAGACCAATAACAGACATAACATATTACAATAGCGGGATTCTTATCGGCTCAGTCAAATAGGGTAACAGTACCAAGCACAAGTTAAAGCCAGTAATCTATTTTCAGCCGTGTCATCGAGAACCGGTAGTTCGTTGTGAGAATAAACTCAATCTCCACATTGTTAGGTTGGCAGCGTAAAACTGAAATTAATAACATGTGTGTTATCTGTCGGCTTGATGTAAACACACAAGAATTGCACAAGCTGTCCGGTATTGGTTTATCGGTAGAGATGATGAAATATCGTTTAAATGTTTCGTTTCAACACACTCTTGAAAACTTAGCTTGATTTAGCATGTTTGATTGATTTAAGTGTTCTTTGTACTTAGTTTACTACAGACCAATCACAGACGTTTGCGGGCGCAGTAGAAGATTTATTATCGGATCAGTCAAATGGAGCAGTGAATTCACTTGTACCTACACACTTTAGCTAGATCCACACTGTGTAAATTTTCTCCGTTGATTTACGTAATTTCCAGTAAAAATTTCTACGGATACCTCCGTCAATTCACGGGAACATATTTTCTAATCCAACATAAGTTTCCGTAAAACAGTTTCATCACACGGAACTGAGCCATACTTACATGTCTAAAATGCTACAATTGCATTTCTACATGTTTGTAGATATATCGGTGATGTTATTAAAATATAGTCGTTATATTTACAGCTCTCTAACCCATAAATTGACGATTTTTTTCCGTGCAAGTGCCCGCAGACTTATAGACATCTTAGGCCAACGTATGATTCCGTAGTGTATACTTACTATAGACATTTCCTTATTTTATTTTTACTGACACTATTTCCGTTTATTAACGATACATTTACATTAAAAGTTATAATGGTGTACATGAGAGTATTTCAAGTGGCACCGAATGCTAGTGCAATTCTTTAGTATGTTATTAAGGAGTACTAAACAACAGTTGCTGAAAACTCTCACGAACATTAGGTGGCACTGTTAAAAATAGTTTTCGTTGTTTTACGGAGAAGTGCTGGTAAAAATTCTTCAGAAGTGTTCGTTGATATACGGAAGGCAACTAGCTCCACTTTTGGAAACTCGCATATTTATGGGACCTGTTTAAGGTGCAGGCACAGTAATGCGTACGGTTATTTTTCAGTTTCTTCTCGCAGTTTCTCATGTGTTCAATTAATGAAAGGAAATTACGTATAACTGTATTTTTACAAAATAATGTTTCCGTTAATTAAACAGACATTTCCGTAAAATTATTCGGAAATTGAGGAAAAATTTTAACAGTGTAGTCAGTGATTGGATGTTTTTAACGTTCCGCGTTATCGGGGTTTTACCAGATAATCACGGACGTGTGGTGTCGCAGCAACCTTGTTATGATTGGCAGAATCAAATAATATATATGTCAATAACCATGAAGCATAGCTGCAGATGTGCACATAAGGTATTGAAATAGATTGTTGCAAATTCCTTTTATCCAAAAATCACTGCCTCCACCTTTTGTAGGTACAAACCTTCTGACATGCTGGACGTACGTTGAAACCTAGCCAGAAGTCAAGTTTTTTCGCGATATATCACAGTTTTTATTTATAGTTAGTGACCTTAAAAATTCGTGTTTTCTTTTGGGCACAACCTGTCCTATGCATACTCAAGCCCCGTCTATTCGTTCATTGTCTGCTGTGTGAATGAGTATCAGGTAATGGACGAATGGTAGGGCTTCGGTATACACAGATAATGGATTCTAGCGTGTTGGTCGTTGAACTCGCGAAATATTCTTAGCCCTACTTATTTGGCATATCCTTGACGGTGGTGAACAAATTATATGGAAGCAACTAAACGCACTCCCAATCGTACGGTATTACTGAGTCAGTGACCAGCCAATGATCATCTGCTGTCTGCTCCAGTGCACAGACTCGGTAATCTTAGTGCAGGTAAGTGTACCCGCGTTGGTTTTTTTTTTTTTTTTTTTTTTCGGTCTATTTACAGTGTATTTGATGTAAGCTGTGGTAGTGATGCCGCAGACAATTATTTATTTACTATCCTGGTTAATTCAGAGACTTATCCTGCAACAAAATGCAGACTTATTTGATCGGGGACCTATGTCAAGTGACGTCCTCCGCGAGCGATCTTGTTTGTTGTTTGGTAGAGGCGACAGTCTGCGTGTGTTGTGGGGCGGACCGCGTCAATAGACTTCAGCTCGCCGTCGTGCCGTTTGATCGGAAGCGAGTGTAGGGTCGTTAGCTGCGTTGCCAGGGTAACGCCTTGCGTCGGAATTACTGCCCCGCCTAATCAGGCGGCGTGATTGCGCGATCGGCAAACCGGCAGCTGCGACAGTGATGCCACGTGCTTCCGCCACATTTACGACAGAGGCGAGGCATCGCAAAGTAAAGTGAAACATACTTATAACTTTACTACAGGGTTATTACAGGATGTTAAAATTTCCAACTGCCCCAAGTAATAGTGAATATGGAGACAAATACAAATATATTTCGCCAAATAACAATGTGTCGGAAACAAATACTTCAGGAACAATGAGTATTCAGAGGTATCGGGTATGATTGAGAAGACACCAATGGTAATTATTTACAATACTTATTTTTTTATCAATGTTACAATTAGTGTTCAGTATTAGCATCATTAACCTCAACGCAAAGCCGGTGTCGACGTAGCAAAGAGTCCCGTGTTCGCTGGAAGATGTGCGATGTGTGTTGTATGTGTGTGGCCGCCGCAAGAATCTGTGCAACTAATTCTCCCTCTGAGTGTACAGGACTAGAATTCACGTAAGTTTTCATGTAACCCCAGAGAAAGAAGTCCTATGGAGTTGGTCCGGTGATCGCGCGGGCCGATCCACCGATTACAGAAGGTAATGGTAAGTTCTTCAGGAACCGGTTGTGTAAAGTGCGCTGAGGGCCCATCATACTGAAACCACATTCTCTCTCTGATGTGACAGGGTATCTCCTCCAATAACGTCGGCAGGTGAACTTCTAAGAGCAGTCTGTACATGTGCACCAAGTCCAGGTGGCAACATGTACGGACCGAGCAAGTTGTCGCCCACGATACCAGCCCACTTGTTTACTGCAATACGTCTCTGATGACCACGCGCAACCGTCGTACGTGGATTTTCGTCCGACCATACATGAGAGTTGTGACAATTATACATGTCTTCCCGCTTAAATTGAGCATCATCTGTAAACATAACAAATTCAAAACACCGAGAATCGTCATGAGCCTTTTGCAGAAACCAGCTCACAAACTTAAGACGAATTGGATAATCAGCCGGTTCTACACTGTAAAAATCTTTCTCCGTCGATTTACGGAATTTACGGTAAAAATTCCTCTGGAAATCTCCGTGAATTAACAGAAACTTAGTTCTTAATCCAACAGAAGTTTCCGTAAAACAGTTTCATCACATGGAACTGAGCCATACTTAACATGTCTATAATGCTACAAATGCACTTCTACAGATTTGCAGATTTACCCGCGAAGTTATTAAAATATAGGCTATCCGTAATATTTAAATCTTTCTAACCCATACATTTTCGATTTTTTTCCGTGAAAGTGTCCGCAGCAGACTTATGGACATATTACGTATGATTCCGTAGTGTATATTTACTGTAGACATTTCCGTACTTCACTTTTACGGACACTGTTTCCGTTAAAATTTATAACGGTGTACGTGCGAGTATTTCAAGTGGTACCGAATGCCAGTGAAATTTTTAGTATGTTGCTAAGGGTGTACTAAACAACAGTTGCTTACTAAGGTGTACTAAATAACAGTTACTAAAAACTCTCACAAACATCAGGGGGCACTGTTAAAAATGATTTTCGTTGTTTTACGGATAAGTGCTGGTAAAAAATTCTCCAGAAATGTCCGTAATTATACACTATGTATGTATGTATGTGTGTATATATATAATAGTGTTTAAGCAGTTTGATTTCCTTACATTACAGTTATTCTTAAATGATGTTTCAAATTTCTTACGATCTGACATTATGTAACAGGTCTTTATTTATTTACTTGTTAGGTTTTTTCACTATACAATGTAAGTGCAAACTGAAATGTTTTAATATAAAAATAAAACGTATTTTGAACTGATAACTTGAAGCATACACCATTTCGAAATAAACACCTCCATATTTTGGATTGTAAACATCACGGCTGTTTGTTACGCACCAGGACTGTCAGCAAACTCTTACGCGAAGAGACTTTATCTTTAAATTTGAATATGAGCTCGTTTCGAACGCAAATTTATTTGTAATTTTCCTTTAAAATTTTATGTTGAATATTTCGCACGAAACACATATTGTCATTTTAAACGTGCTTTGGAGCTATATTAGTATATTTTGAAACGTTATGATTGAATTCTTTAAAATTTTGAGAACTTTTTTTTTCTTCCACAATTTATTTTCCATACCGCCACGTGTTGTAAACAATGTGATGTAGGTAAAAAACACAGTGTAGATATTTCACCTTAATCAAAAGTTTATTTCGGAGGCCACAATAACATTATTATTATTAGAGATCCGGAAATTTCTGGAATTAGGAAAGAATACGTTTGATTGTTACTATATGATATTTGTTTTTGCCAGAAAACTACCCGAGTAATAATTTTTTGAAGTGTTTTTTTGCTGTGGTAAATTTTTAAAGAATAGTCAGTCACTGCATGTCGTGAATTGGAAACTAAGCAAACCAGTAAAATAAAAAAATAATCAGATCCCTCATTACGCAATGGAGGAAGTAGTTTCACTAAACTCAAAACCTAACGGTTAAAGGCATTATTCTTGGTGAGACAGTCTTCAAAAGTACCCTCTTTACTGTGGAATCCCTGTAAACATTTAGGAAATATTCCATCATTAATGAACAAGTGCTAGTATTTGAGTAGAAAGACGTAATAATTAAATCGGACTGTATTTTTTTTAGGCCGTTTCGAATTTTATTTAGATGCATAGCTGTTGTATCATAGGCTTTCTTTTAAGCTGGCTCCGCTTAATTTTCTTTTAGGTTGTGATTTAATAGATAATTACCTTAGTGAATATTTTATTGTGCAGAAATCAAGTTTTATTTTGGCTGTTGCACTCTTCACTGACATGGTTGGCTCTGGTTGCTGATTTATTGCAACAGTTACGGTTATGATTTCACCTTGCATGTTGTCTGCTTTCACTGGGAGTTCTAACTCAGTCTCGTCTTCTAAGTTGAGGTTAGGGAATACTGTATCGCCGAGAGCTGCAAGATTGTACGTAGCTGTAACACTGTAGGTCATGCAACGGCCTCTAATCAGGGATACAATATGAACATGAAGGGTATTCTGCCTCAGGGGTAAAACTTGGCGTGTTACCTGCTAGTTTCTCTTGCGAGATTTGTTTGGTGTCTGTTTTAAAAAATTAAAGTTTTTTCTTAATTGAAACAATATTCGCCGCAGGCAGACCCACCGAGACAGAGTTAACATCCTCTGCCAGTGCTTGTTCGTTGTAACCACGAGGCGAGAAACTTGACGAATGTTGGTTGGAGTAAAGTAAGGTAGGCTTCGCCGAAAAGAAAAAAAAATTGAGGTATAATTTATTTATTTGCAAGGGATGCACGTTGCACTTACGTGCCGGGGAATAATTGTATGGCAGATGTTTGGAAAGTTTACTTTATTTACCTATGAAAATGAGAAAATTTACGTGCTGAGATTCAGCAACAAGTGTTAAGAGAACATGATAAACGCTATGTTGTATTTTAAGTGTTAGCTAGTTATAGTTTTATAACATTTTACGTTTACAGCGTTATTCTCTCTGGCAACTTTATTAATATTTTGTCCATTAACTCTATTATTATGTAATGTACATACAAAACAAGTTAAAAAAAAGACATTGTAGGTTTTTTAAAATTGTAATCTTACTTTTCAACCATGTAGAACTAATAACTAGGGACACTGGAAAATCGCGGGAACAGTTGACTGTTTGCTAAGCTCCAACGTGATGTATATAACACTGAATGTTTTGTATCAACATTGGCTATCGTTTATTTGTAGCATTTTTTCTCTCTACAGCAGGCCCAGTTAGAACTGTACAGCTTGGACACACAGCGTGTGTGATTTGTCTCAAAACTGTTCACACGTGTCACGGTTAATATAATACAGTTTATTGGAGACTATTTTTAACATTTTCGCGATTTTCCAGTGTGTCTACTAATAACTAATTCACCGGCTGTTTTGAAATTTGCTTGACGATGTGAAACATCCGCACATGTTAAGCAGTGCCAGTTACACCACTTTTATTCCCAATACGATTTAAGGATGTCGTTAGTTTCTGAATTGTTTCGAGCTCTGCAGGTGAAGGGGAGGTTGTGTTAGGAGTTAGCTGCAGTTCAGTGTCTCTAATATGTAGAATTTTATACATAAAAAATAAATGAAAAACACTAGCAGTTATTCCATACAACTCAACATTAACAATAGTTGACTTTATTCCTTGTTCTATTGTTTGTACCGAATTGCCGAATATAGTTCCCTTGTATTTTCCTATTTAAATTAAACCATACTGAAGTAAAATCAAATTAAATCAACAGATTCGTATTATTTTAGATACTAATAAACTTTTTTCTATCGAAGTACTTAAGTTCGTATCGACCGCCAATTTAACTAACGCGCAAGATGAAGAAACGTGTCCAGAGAGGTTAGACGCCTTCCATTGTTAACCGATTCTCGCGCGTACTACTATATGCGATCATCGGCACAAAGTTCATAGTTTGACCACGGAATATTTAGGAATCCAGATGGGAAAATGTTAGTAGGACGGCAAACACAGTCACACACACGCCAACAAAATGGCTTCGCTGGACAGCAACGTGGCGAGAACCCCTAACGTCAATCAGAGTAAGGCGGCTGCCCGCTGACTGGCAGCCAGACCAATAGGCAAGGTAACTGGACTTTACGACTGCGAGGTCATTAGTGACGGTGACAACTTGGTACAATGACAGGAGCTAGGAGAGGAGTCAACCATAACCTTTGTTATGGAACCATCCCAGTATTTGCCTGGAGCTATTTTAGGAAACTATGGAAAACTGAAATCAGGATGGTCGGAGCCGGGGATCGAACCCGAGTTCCCCCCAATGCGAGTCCAACGATTACCAGCTGAACATTATTTTAGTACCAATGTTCCGCCGCCATTTTTTCACACTGTTTCCTTTTCATCCATTTTTCAGCTCATGTCTTCTCCACTCCGGTGATTGTTTGGGAAGCTCTACGTAGGAGTTATTCCTAGTTAATATGACATATTGGGTAATACTTTATATTCTGCGGTTTGACCAGGAGATATCGTAAGCGTGCTTCGTTACCAAAGTAAGTTTCCTTACCGCGTCATATGTTGTACGATGGAAATTTGTTAGGCCTAATTGTACCATTCGCACAGAAGAATCGGGATAGAATATATGTCTATACATATGTCAAATTATATAATGGTATTCTGTGAACTGTTACGCTTTATGACTTCCAGACATTTTGTTTACAATTTTGCTAAACAGTGCATCTTCATGTTTTCGTTTGCTGAACGATGTTCCTGTACCCACTTCCAGTTTGAAGGATCGGTCAAATAACCGCAAAAACCACAATTGGAGAAATGACGGAGTGTAACCAGAAAAAATAGAGAAATATAAATATAAAGAGAGTGTCCCCTTAAGAGGAGTCTTCGCCGGTGTCGAATTTCCACCTTTGACTTGTGGGAACAGCGTAGTAATAAGAGCCAGTGTCCCACGCTTGATGAGAAGCATATCGCCTCTATTCGCAGCGTGCCAAATTGGCGTGCAAGGTTTTTCTTGTAGTTTTTTTTTTCGTACGGGACTTTAAGAGGTGACCACACTAAATTTTGTAATGGAATGAAATAAAGGCCAACGCATACCTTTCGCTTTGTACTTGACGACTACGGGTACTATTTTCGGAGTTACAGCAGTCTAAAAACCCCGTTTTTAGCCATTTTGAGAGGCTCGAAAATTATGTTTCTAACAAGCGTGCTGAATTTTTGAAGACATAGAAACATTGTTTCAAGTGTGTTATTTTCGTAGATAAATATAATATTAATAAGTTAAGCGGTTTCGCGTGAAAAAAAAAAAAAAAACGTGTGACACACTGCAACGCCGTCCATGCACCGGTCGAGGACTCCTCTTAAAATACTATGTATTTGTCAGTAATATTAACACGTTTCCTACATGAAGAGTGCCGGCGCACTAACAGCCAGATTACAGTGGTTTTTATTTGTACCACGTGTATTCGTCTTATTTATTTAGCCGTGTGTCTTTGTTATGTAGGATAACAATGTGTTTCGAGAATACGTTTAGTGTTGGAGGCTTAGTAGTTTCAAGTCTGTATTGCTGTTGCAGGGAGTACCCATGCGATCACTATACCGCGGTCATCAACGTCACCCTCATGAACACGGGCTGCCCCCGCACGAATGTTCACGAGACGGCCCTCCAGCTGCTCCAGGTGCTGGACAAAAGATTCTTCGGTTCCGTGGGTCCATTACCCGCCGAGGGCGAAGTTCCAGGTGAGTACTTCCTTCTTGTGTCTATATAAAGTCACATTTACTCTCCTTCTACTGCTGACCAGGGTTCAGTGGAGTGCAGATCCCCATTTCAGCCACATTCCTTTCTTACTGACAACAGCTGAGAAGGCTGGCGACAGTTCCTTTATTTGCTGACGCTGCTGACCTGTAACTGGTGAGTTGATATTCGGCGTCTGGGTTGGAGGCTATCAGGAAGCATATAATAAAACCCAGCATGAAATTACGGAAGCCTTATTTTCGCCTAAGACGTATACGAAGTTGGCAGGAATTGCCTCTGCAAAGCCTCCGACATGAGACAACAAAATTTAATACAATAATTTTGTTTCTGATCAACCCGGTCTATAGTCCATTGACATCTTTATAATGCAATTCTTGTTATAGCATGTAACTTTTAAATTATGAAGTAAAATTATCTAGTTTGACGTTACATGCGATAGTACAGGTACACAATTTCAATACATTATTTCATTATAGCAAATATTTTTCGTTCCCTAAGTTGTCACGCTGTATGTCCTCAACTTCGGCAGTGTTCGGCCTGGAGTCTAATACTTCCTACTGATGTCGCTTGTATCCGAAGATGAGTAAGTCTCAACAAAAGTAGACGACACAAGACAGCTGAGCTATTTAACGAAAAGTCAACAAGTTTTAGTGATGTCAAATTTTGTGGAGACACACCAGTTCGTGACGTACTTTTCAGCAACTATGCATAGATCATAATTTTTCTTCCCTCTATCTGACATCAGTTGAAGCGAAAAACATATATATTGGTAAGGAAATAACCACTACTCTTTCAGGAAACACCTGTATCGTTTCCATTTTTTTTTCTCGAAAAGACTGACGAGCAGACGCCGATCCTAAAAAGAGATTGACTGACCAGTCATATCAGTGCTCTAAAACAAGAAATACTGCTTATGTTGGTGTTAAATGCTGGTGCTCATACGTGTCACTTGCAAGGTAAAATACACATCTGATAGAAGAAAAACATCGAAACGAGTGCTCGTTGCTCGTTGCTGCAGCCGTGCTATCTTGGGCTCAGAATTTATTAAATACTCTCAAAAATTTACTGAATTAAATATGTTATCCGGACTCCTCCCTACATAGACATCTGTGGTTGTGGAATGCACGGTAATAGACGTATTATTGAAATAGGTGAAACCAAAAGATAATGATCCACGCACTTGTTTCTTGTTAAACAGTTATTGCCTGTAAACGTTTCTATACAAGTTAAAGATTTGGGTTGTCAGTATGTAAAAACTAAACCCCAGTAACCGTTCATAGTAAGTTTTACAAAGTATATGAGCAAATGTTTTGCAAAATAAAAATATAATTCTTAAGTCTGATCTCTTGAGTTGGAATCGAAGGTAATAAACTTACGCGTGACAATCGATCCTTCACTTAATTCTTCACTACTGCAAAATATTTGTTCATGAAGCTATTTTATATGTTTACTATACAGACTTCTAGAAACGTGGTTCATTCAGTTAACGTTTTTTTTTTATCACACCTTCCGATTATAAACCGAGATTCGACTTCTGGATAAGTAAATTGCTTGCACACTTGAGCTGTTTGTTTCTTATTATCCGCGAATGTTCCGTAAATATTCTTTGCAAGAATTTGAGTGAGTATGTACCCATTTGTCGGCTTGCGAACGTGTGAAATGTGTCCTTGTGACGGATCAACATTGCTGGTGGAATATTTTTCGTCACTGACGCATTTTTAATGTATACTGAGTTCTGCAGCTGATGCAGCTACTTGCGTGGAATTGGTGCCTGATCGCTTGCACGAGAATGAGTTCGAAGTTTGAATAGCAGACAAGAGTTCATACACAAAAATTCATCATTCTCAACTAATTTTACATATATCGCACCACTGCGAGGGAACTGTCACAACTCAAAAACACTACTTTTTCAGGAGAGGCGTTTAAGGAAAAATTACAATGTACAACTGTCATTGCGAGGAATTGGTGGCACTGAGAAACTCATATAAAGTTGTAAAAAATGCATTAATCTATAACAAATCGTGTAACAGTGTTCTGGTGTAATTAAATTTAATGTTTACTTTAATAGAACAAAACTTTTAAAATAACTGCAAAGTTTTTAGACGTGTGTCACTTTTCTTGCCACAATATAACATATAATTGTAATTATGACATGCGTAACAGTGAATGAACGTACTATTTAAAAAAAAATGTTTAAGTTTATAAAATGTATAAACAAGTAAATAAAAATACGTTTCTTATTTCTAAATAGTTGCCAACATAAACACCTTATAAAAATGTTCTTTTGCTATACTTGGTGGTAACACTTTAATTATTGGTTTCAATTATATACATTATTACAATAAATAATAATTACTTATTCCAAAAGATGAAAAAAAAAAAAAAAAAAGCAAAATTGTGTGATGTTTTTATCCATAAGTTGTGTTACCTAGCGAGTTTTAAAGACTATGAAGTGAAATAGAATCATTATGTAATTTACACAACAAAAAACTATACAACACAAAAATAGCATACTTTGCTTGCAATGTCTTATTCACAGCAAGGTTATTCGTATCATCATTCAGAAGAACATTATTCACAGGAACATTACTCTGAGCAACATTATTCATAGCAACATTATTTAGAGGAACATCATTCAGAGGGACATCATTCGAAGTAATGTTATTCAAAGGAACGTTATTAAGAACATTATTTACAGAAATATTATCTACAGGAACATGTATTAGGAATGAATCGGATGCGATGAAGACTCTGATGCATCAGATGTATCAGAATCTGAGGATGACTGAAAAATTCTACCCTTTGAGTAAGTAGCCATATTAATGTCAAAATCAAGGTCTTGTCCAATATCACCATTGTCCTCATTGTCATTATCTCTATTAGAAGAATAACAATTATAGGGAGCGTTTTCCGGTATGCGAAGAAGCCTGATTTTTCTACTACCACCAGTCATGACAGGTTTCCAGAACCCCTGCGTAGTATTATCTTCTTCGCTAACTTCTTCGCCAATGTTTGCATCTTCTTCCTCTGCACTTCTCCAATACAGTCAACTAATGGGGTAGAAGTAGACTATTGTAATTTTCTCAGATCTTCATTTCTTCAGTCTGCATATTTTGTAGATTGAAGAAAAACATGATAACGCTCAACTTCTTGTCTCTCTTGTACTGCGTTCTCTCTATTTCTTTCCAATGAATTATCTCTATGGTTTCAATTTGTTTTCTTTGCATTTCTTTCGTATGATATTCAACATTACACACACGTTGCTTTCAGTTCCTGCTCCATCTACTTACTGAATCTTCATTCTATCTATTTCTTCACTCTGTGTTCTGTCAACTAAACCCTCCTCTCCATGTCCCAACAGCACTACAATTACCATTTTCCTACCCCGCGATGTAGTGTGAACTATTACACCTAGAAACATGATCATTGAGATTTTACTTTTGCTCGTTGAGAGGCATTTATACATTTTACGAGCACTGTTGTAAACAATTGTAAAAGACGTTATTATCACTATATGCGAGACACAACATCTTTCGAGATTTAAAATATACAGCTGTAAATGGCAATTGGGAAATTCAAATTTTTATAGCATATAATATTTTTTTTTTTTACAGAGAAATGCTGTGTTATACGAGATATATGACAACAGTGAAAAAATCCAATGTAAAAATTATACCCTTTTCAATTGTTTACACACAGCAAAAAACGCTTTTGTTACAGCAAAGAAACCCTGATATTTTAGCGTTTTAGCTTACTGTTAACAAAGCGTGCTTTACCGCAATAAATCTTGCTGTGCAGCAAAGAAAATCTTCAAAATTTATCATTAACATTAGTATAATATTTTATTTCAGGCTATTGGGGCAACAAAATTTAGTTTCGCGATTATTATCAACACCAGGTCCGCCAGTAGGGTGGAAATGCATTGCTCAGGGATGAGGAATTTCTCTGCGAGAGACTTGTCGAATCTTGTATTCGAGATGCATGGTAGTTTCAAAAACCTCTCTATGATGTAAACAGTGCCAAAGAAATGGCATACGTGAAATTTATTTTAGTGCAATGGGGAGGCATACATTAATTTTGCGGGGGAGGGTGACGTGGCATAATTTTTGTCAATATTTCTTCTTATTAAGGAAGAGCTATTCAACTGAAGCCTCTGTTTACCAGCAATGTAATAATGTTTGTCACTTAAATTTATAATAATTTTGGATGATTTGTGTTGTAGCTGAAGCTGTTTTTGCGGTGCGATATAAACGTTTTATGCATTTAGTGGTAGATTATGAGTCTTTTATGAAGCGGCAGTTGCTGTGGATATGTAAAGCTATTGAAAATGGCAGATTCGCCGTTTATAGTATCGCATAATGCATTTTTCTTGATGTAAGTGACATATTATAGCATGCTATAGCCTCCAATGGTATCCTGTTAATCCATCACTGTTAGTAACTTCGACGTGCAATATTATGATTGATGCCAACAAATTTTAGTTAAGGACACTGACTAACTCGGACCTGTGGAAAGAGCGAGGATAGGGATTTACATGTTAAATTATATCCGATGTGGCTTAGTTAACTTTCACAGTATCGCTTTCAGACATAAACCATGTTTTTCGTTGAGCCAAGGTTTTGAAGTACGGGAAAAAGTCGGCCATTAGATTGTTTTAATACAATTCATATTTGCTAACAGTTTTCAGCGTATTTAAAAAGAATTGCCTAAAAGATCGCAGTAATTTAACATGCAAGTCTCCAACCTTGTTCCCGCCAGGACTCTCAGATAGGCAGCACTCTTTAACGTATATTAAATTCACAGTAAATATAACCAGTAAACTGTAGTTCATGTTTGAAAATAACAACTCTTTTGGTGGTTTGTGTTGCTCTGTTGCACGCATCATTTATGTTACAGAACTGGAAGTGTTTTTTACACCGTGTTGAATAACCCTTTCTTGGTGGACAGGCGAAATTGGTGGTTTGGGGAATAAAGATGTCTTTCAGAAATTACTGAAATTTGATGCTGTGGCTGAAATATTCTGCTCTTACCTCTTTTCTATAAACTAAACATTCTTCCTGTTCCTGTCAATTCAGTGCTGTATGTTTAGAAGTACATGCAAGTATAGTGCAAAACAAACTCCCAAATGCGTAGTCATAACACCAGACAAAAAACAATGCTCACATAAATTGTGTAAACCAGACTTGTGCAAGTAATATAGCTGGAGCGAGTTATTTTTTGGTGAAAATAATTTTGCAACAAATTGTTTCAATGCCTTATGTTCACATCTTCAGGTCTGCTTCATGATCAGTGATACGATGTTTTTAACTCTCAGCGTCTTAGGGATCTACCCGCAAATCACAGGCGCGTGAAGTCACAATAACCTTGTTCTGATTGGCACGGTCGAATGAGTTGCGCTTGTGCTCTAATATATTCTGCCAATAACCATAAAGCACAGTTACAGATGTGCAGGTATAGCATTGAAACTAATTGATGCGAAACACTTTTCACCAGAAATCACGGTCTCTAAATTTATTTCAAATAAGATGTGCTGAACTCTTCGATAAACTACCTAGAGCTTAATACATGCTAGCAACTATTACAAATTTAAGTTTAAAAAGTGCGTGTTTCATTTACTATTACATAAAGGCTACTGTTCCACCACAGACTATTTAGAAGAATTTTAATATATTATAGGTTTTCAGTTTTTTTACTACGAACTTTATAATAAACAATTATAACATTGCTATACGTATTTTGTAAATTGTGGCTTGTAGTCTACATAATTAGTTAAATATACCCTGTGTATTATGCCTATTTGTTAGTCCAACTTATATAATTTTGCAGTTTTTAGTTCAATTTTACCATTGTACATTGATGTGTTAATGTCACTGTACAAGTTTTTGCCTTATTCTCTTGTCAATGCCCTATACCATTGTACTGTTGTCAGCTGGCTAAAAAAACCGAAAAAAAAAAAAACCCTCGATAAACGTGTAAATAAAAAGAGCAGTGTGTTTAGCTCAGTAAAAACGTGTGCCGCTGTGTTGATGTCCCTGTGACGCCATTGTACATTCTGTGGTATGTAACGTTGATATCAAACTACAGCACAGCATACATTCAGGTCGTGAAATTATGTTAAATTAAGTAGTTCACGTGGTAATGACAGGTACGCCTGGAACTCCGAAGAGTTTTACATGTCTGTAGTAGTTGATTTGTGCATCGATACAAGTAATTTACTCCGATTAAAATATTTACTTCAGCCCCGTATGGCAAATAAAAATGGAGCGCGTGGTTTGAGCGACAAGAAGAGACCTGAGACAGTCTGCTATTAGCGACAAAAGTACAGTTTATGTATGCAATTATTGTTTAAATGTATTGTGTACAATATGACACAATTTGTATAGAATAAGTAAGTTATTTTAAGTTAAAAGTCGCAGTCAATATTTTGAAGTATGGCACGAAATATTGGTCAGCTGTTTCAAGTAGTGTGTCTGCCTGTTCCACTCTTCACTTCTTGGCCATCCCCACCTGTAGCAACGGTTCTAGCCAATAGGTGATTGGCTAATAATTCGAGTGGTGGGTGAGGTCTTGCGAAATTCGCCAAGAGATGGCAGCACTGCAGGATGTAGCTCTCACTGCCGCTCACAAGAAACGTAACGATTATTGGGAAGAAAGATTGATTTTTAGTAGAAAAAATAATCTGCTATATTATTTTCACGATTCTCTCAACGATGACGTTCGATCACTAGAGCCACGGATATTTGATGAAAAGAAATTTGCACCAAGTTGTTTCAATGCTTTATGTACACACGTGCAGTTCTGTTTTATTTTCAATTACTGGCAGTTTTTAACTTTCAGAGTCTTGGGGGTTCTACCCTCAAAGATCACAGATGTGTGGTGTCGCAGTAACTGTATTCTGATTGGCTCAGTCAAAATGAGTTACGCCTCTGCGCAAAGGCAAACTGCCAATAACTATGAAGCAAAGCTACAGATGTTCACGTAAGGCAGTGAAAATAGTTGGTGCAAAATTATCACCAAACATTAGTGGCTCTATCGATGACCAGTCCGTAAGAGCCTTATTTGATTAAACTCATTGAAGCTGTTAGCTCGGTAGGTTCACTTTTTGGACGCATGCGAACTTCGATCGGCTGACTTTCGAAACCAATATTTATGATTCTCGACCGGACCTGAAACAATCAAATAAAATCGTGATATGTTATCACTCCGGAATTCGAATTAAATTGACATAAAGTCAAACCTTTCATTAAAACGTCACAATTTGTGAGAGCTAGTACCTTGCTCTCTTCAATTGTCTATAATCAGCACCAGTGAAATGTTTGTTATTAACTATACAATCTGCAACCGCTCATGCAGTAGTCATGGACAAATTTTCTAATATACAGCACGCGCCATGTAAGTTGGCAGGTAACGAGCTCGAATGTGTTGCATATAATATTTCTACCGTTTTAAATTCGAATGGCTAATTTACATAGGTAGATTTCATTCCGGTATTTATAAGCTACTAGGTGTTTTTGCAACGGTCTGCAGCTTGAATTTCTTGAATGTGCCCTTCACTCAGTAGCTGCCCCTCACCATCTAAGCTGGCGTGTAGTGTACTTTTTATGTAACCGGGTTCATTAAAGTTTATCAGTTTTTTAAGTGGGACATGTGAAACTACGTTTTTAGAACGTGTTTTCAAAGTTTACGGCTGCGTTAAAAATATGTCATTTTTAAAGCTCAATAATTTGAAAAATATAAAATTCAAGGAATTATTACTTTGCATGGTTGCATTTCGGGGCGGAAACAATTCGGAATACACAGCTAATTATTTGGTAGTTTTTTTAGGTACTGGCTCTATTTTCCTCCCCGCCACGTAGTATAATTGGTTATTACAATCCAATATTAATATTTGTTGATTAAATATCACCTAACCCACAGGTTAATTGTTATGCGGTTTTTTTGTAGGTGTGACTTGGTTTTTAGTATTTTTTTTTTTCATACAACACAATGCCAGTTAATATGCATGGCATGAAGCACACATCATGAAATCGAACCACATGTGGTGCTATTATATACTGTTGAAATAAATATTTTTTCTGTCTCTTTCCGAAGTATTTGCGTTTGCCTACACTTTCTACCACTAATTTTTCACTTGCTACATGAAGCATTTATTTCATTTGAATGAATTTGTATAAGTAAATCAGAGCGATATATATATATATATATATATAGTTTTTATCCATAATTTACGTGTTACTTGTTGGTTAAAGGTTAGGTTGTCGCGCGTAATATGACTAAAGTACTAAAAGGCTTTTTGTACCTTCAAAGAAATGGTAGCAGGTTGTCGCAGTATGTGTTGTGATGTATGGCTTATTAAATACGAATGGGGTGTTTCTTCGGCCCACCGCTTCCGCTCTGCCATATATTTTTTGCCTCGTTAGCATTTTTTTTTTTTTTTGGTGGCGCGCCTCACGACCACGTAATTGAAGGCAGGAGAGGCAAGGCAGAGGCGTTTTATTCCCTCCACGCTCGAGGGACTGCGTGTGAAAGGGCGGTGAAGAGTGCCTGGAGTTAGTGTGGGGAGAAAAGACTCACGATGGAGTTAGGTCTGCCGCACCGATTGTCCTCGCAGAGTCGTAGTTGTGCAGCACTTTTTGAGGGAGTGCTTGTGCATTCCAATAGCAATACTGCCTTCGCTTACAAAGTAGTTTTCTTTTGTTGTTAAGACTGTCGTCCACCACGCCCCTGCCTCGCAGAAACTTGTCACGTCATCTCACCTGAAGAAAGTAACTGCTAAACGAGTTGACACTATCAAAATCATTGAGGGCACGGTAGACAACAATGTCTATGATTGGTTTTATTTTTATATTTGTACCAAATATTTTTGTCTATTTTTAGACATAAATTGTGAATATATTTTACTCTTGTAGGTTTTTACATAATGGCTTCAAAAAATCAAAAGTGGTTTGTCACCGTTTTAAGAACGACACTTAAACCGATTGACTTATCTAACTGATATAATTCATTCTCATTTAATAACGATGTTGTAGGCTACAAGGTTTCCTATATAACGCTACAAAATAAAATATTTTTATTTTTAAATACATTTGTGGAGTTTTTAAAATATTTGTTTTAAATTTCAGCATTTTTCAGTACAAAAATATTTTATTTTGTTGGTTTATATAGGGGACCTTGTAACCCTACAATATCGTTATACCGTTTGAATCATTTCATTCCAGTGAGTTAGTTCGTTTTAGTGTCGTTCTTAAAACTATGTCATACAAATTTTTACTTTGGCAAACAATTATGCAAATACTATAATAAATAGAAAAAATGCCATACGAGCAAAATTTAGTCACAATTTAGGTCTAAAATAAAATCTTGTACAAATATAAAAATGACGCGAAACTTAGTAACTTTATTTACGAAAAAAAACACACACAGTTTTTTTAGACTGACGTAACTACAAAAATACCACCTGTATTCGTAAAACTCAACATTAGAAGCATGTATTGGACCTTACTAAGAACTTATTACAAATCAAATTGTTAGGGTCGCTTGCACTGCACTTCATGTCAATTTGGCTATGCGGTTACCATCGAGTGTGGCAAGATGAACCTTATCGCTCCGCTGTGTTCGCACATAAAACCCGGAAAATTACGTAATTTGCATATGCCTCTTATTAAAGAAGTATACTTAAGAAGTACGCAGTAAAGAAACAAAAATTGAGCGTTCACAACAGAACGAGTATAGCCAGTAGGAACAAAATTGTAATTTTGTACTTTTTGCTGCATTGATTATTCTGAAAGGAATGGATGAAAACTTGAAGAAAAAAAAATTAAGGGCGTAATAATCATGCGACATGTAAACAATGCTCGGCTAGTATTTAAAATTAAAATACTTCCATTACATAGCAAATTTAATTCATATATTTTAAAAATACCTAGTGTTTAATGTACTTTGAAGGCAAAGCAAGATGACAGTTATCGGGTGAATCACAAACCTCCTTATGGGAGTACCGATTTTTTCTGTTAGGCTATTGGTTAAACTTACAATAACTGCTGAATTGTGTATTATTTGGGTTAAGTAAATGTGATGGAACAAATTCTGAGGTGTACTGCTGAATTCTAAGGTGCCTCCCTGGATAAGCTGCGTTTGTGTGTAAGGCAGGAACGGATAGTTTCTTCAAAAAAAGAATTATCGTAACTTGCTGCAACGCATTTGAAGCGCAGGTTAGGGAGGCCTATTAATGCTTAGGCTTTTAATCGTCTCAAACTCTTAAGCTGGATAAGGAACAACGTTGGATAAACAGTATGCTAAAGAAATGCGTTCTAGGGGTAACATGCAAGTATATCTGCTGCATTATGAGGTGAAATTTCATATACAAGATAAGGAAGCAAATTTTATTTCTTTGTACTGTGTAAATCCATTACGTTCATCGCAAGAATAACTGCATAATTGAGCTATTCCGAATTCACATTAACGATTACTACATACACAATGTACAGCATAGTTAGCGCTGGTATTGTTAGTGTAATCTGATATTACAGCCTGTACCAGCAGAAACGCTTCCGATTCATTGCATCTTGTATGTAACATAATAAAGGTATATGTTATGATACTGTATATAAATTAATCAAAAAATAAATATTATCACATATTGATATAATCGCATATTTATTAAATAACTTAAGTTGTTAAGAGTAAGTTGGGTTATTTATAGTACCGTACACGTATCTTTCATTTAAATCACTTTCACGTTAGAATTTCAGTCATCGTTTACAACACACTGTCCGTGCGCAGAAAACATATGCAGCTACCCCGTAGCACACTGTTAAACATTTCCGTTAATTCACGGACATATTTACAGAAAGTTACTGTAACTGTACGGAAGTGGCTTCTGTAATTTTTTGTTTACGTAAGTTTGTCCGTATTGCCAGTTTACGGATGTTTGACCGTAACTTTCCATAAATTCTAAAATATGTTTATACAATTTTAAAGCATATTTTATTGTGTTTCTTGAAAAAAAAATGCTGGCATAAATGATCAGTATTAATGATCTCTTATAAAGTTGGTCTTTTACCATTGTATGGATCTCGCTTATTGACTTAACTTGTCACTGTGGTACAATGGTTAGACTGTGTACCTGGTAAGGTCGTCGGTTCGAATCCTAGCGAATCCGATACATTTTTAAGGTCACTAAATTATACATCAAAATGACGAGAAAACATATCAAATAAGAGTATTTCGCATTTCTACATCGTGATTTTTGTTAATAAACATAAAGTGATTATACATAACATTATTTACAAGAGACTTAACTACTTAGCCCTTAACATACCCTAACATTTAGAAAGAAGTACGTGCACCAAGGCTTGTTAGATGTTTCATGAATCCCAATCGATATTTAACTACGCATAGATCTACTATACAGACAATCTTGTTCATGCGTGTTGCTGAACTTGTTGTGGGGAAAAAAATAAAGCCTCTTACGTGGGAAGACGCGTTGAAAATGTGTATGAGGAATTTAAGTTCTTTTATTTTACATGAAAATTGTTATTAGAAATTTCAATGAAACGTATTTATTAATGTAGTGTTTTACATAGTTTACTGTATGCAGTGGAGACGCCATGAGTGAGAGAAATAGTGCAACTACCAGGGATAATTTGTTTATTATTGTTTCAGTTGTAAATCAACGCCGGCAGAGAATTCACCTCCCCTCGCATAAAGACTTCCATCAACACAATATTTACTGTATGTTGATTCAAAGTGTTGAAGTGCCGTGCAAACACGCGAATTGAATTTGTGACGCTGTATACGTGGGAGAAAATCTGCTTGTATTTTTGAATGAGAACACGGACGCCTAATGAACAACGAGGCAGTCACATCGCGTGAATTGCTTTTTGACTGATGGAAACTGTACTCTTCTTCCCCACCTTTCTATCTATCTGTCTACCTTCTCGCTTTTTCGATGAACTTTTCGTGGCAACAAAAATGCTTCTCTTCATCAGCTGTGTTATTTGGTCATAGTGTTTATTTTACTGCGTGAAATTGTGTTACGATTGACTGTGACTCTGGTTCTTGCGAATTCCGTCGCTCAACTGGGCTGTGTGAGAATTCTCCTAGCAACAAACAGCAACACTTAACCTTAAAACATAAATAAAGTTATAGAGCTGCTATATATTATTCTCAAGTAGTGGGACACACACGTTAATTACATAGTCCATGTAAATATAGGCCTATGCCTTTGTACAACTTACAAAATAAAACCAAAAGCTTTTGTGTTAATAAGATGTTTTTGACATAGTAACGTGATTCTGTACAAATAGTATTTAAATTACTACGTTGTTAATCTTATTACTGCAGTTATACTATGAGCTAAATGTTGTGTTGCTGATTTTAGGATGAATTTCCGCCAGGCAAATTTTTATAATAGTGTTACAGCAACGTAATTTCTATTGAGTTTTGGGAATGTGAAACCGTCTTAAGGTTACGTTTTTTTGTTATGTAACGGCCGTTTTTTTTAATAAACTAGATAACTTTACTTCATTAGTTTCGAGGTATTAGTAAATTATATGCTGTGAGGTCCTTCAGAATTCACGTTGTAAACCGAATCTAATTGTATCATTGCACTTATTTTGAGTTAGTCGTTTCTAGTAATCCACCAATAAGAAAATCCTAAGTAATCAGTTATTAATGCGCCTGGCGTAATAATATATTAACTAAAAAAACAACAGTCCAGCGTAAGCCATTGCAATAACTAGGCCGTTGTCCAGTTTTTGCATTAAATTCTTAGTTACCTCACCTTCAGTAGGCACGTCACTTAAAAACTTCCATTTTTAAATCACCTTTTTCTTGCATTCACTTGACTTCCTCCGGTTAAGATGATGGACAAAGATTTTTGCAGCTGCCGATATTACATCAGCTAAGCCCTCGGTATTTTTATCATATAAATTGAAGAAAAAATTGAGATCACTATACAGTAAACTTTTTTAAAAATATATTATTCAAAAATTTTCTGCAGTTATTTAAAAATATTCTATACAGTGATAAAGTAATTTTTTATAGTACAAAATTTGTTTGGTATGTTGGAATTACGTTTAATACCGAAAGTAGTTTTGTAGTTACCGTAGAAAATTATTTTCTCTTAACATTAAGCTGTTTTTTTTTAATATTGGTAGATATAGTACCGAATTTTATTTCAGTGTGCCAGATAATTAATTACATTAAAATACAGTGAGAGGGGCGTTTCAACTCGCGCATTGCCTGACTTGTCATGTATAAAGTTTCCTGAAGACAAATTAAATTACCATGGAAACAAAGCTCCAGGTAAGAAACAATGTCGGTGCTTTGTCTTTGTCTCAGACTTCGTTGTCTGGGGTTATCCGAGTGCGCTAAAATACAGGATGTTCACAAAAATCGCCGACAAACTCCGGCAGGTGATTCCTTGTGAAAAATAAAGCAGGAAACATGCAGGACACTTTGTACGTAATCGTGACATTAAAGGAGTAATTTGCCTTTGAAAATAAAATTTTAAAACTTTGATTTTCCCATTCATCAAACAGTGATCGACGTAAACTGACAAAACTCAGGATATTACTTCAAAACAATAAGGCAGACAAACCAACTGTAAACACTAGTTGCTACATTCTACCCTTACGGAAATAAAAGGGGTGGCATCCTTTAAATTACTGACAACTTTTTTTAGCGTCATGATAATACAAAATTTAAGAGTGAATTATTGGGAAATGTGACCTTCGTGATTAAAAAGGTCCTCTTGTAACGACTGTCTTGGATGCGTAATTTTCGTACAAAACGCACGTCAAGTTTTGGCATGGTGAAACAGAGCCGAGCGTGTAGGCAACACTGCGTACACGAGTGTCTGGTTTATTCCGCAGCGCCGCCCAGACGATGGTGGACATA
This sequence comes from Medauroidea extradentata, assembly GCA_003012365.1. NCBI lineage: Eukaryota > Metazoa > Arthropoda > Insecta > Phasmatodea > Phasmatidae > Medauroidea > Medauroidea extradentata. The sequence continues at coordinate 51,196 of PNEQ01105406.1, read as the reverse complement.
TACTGTAAATATCACGTACCGTAGCTTAAATAACTCACACAACCGTATCCAACTGCCAGGCACCAGTTCCCACAGTCAACAGCAAATGCAGTATGGTTGCGTAGTGTTCGACGAGGTCGCCATGGCTTCACATACGTTTGCTATATAATAAAGAAACTGCTGACATCCACTTCGTGTATTAGCGAGCTAATGGCAATGCTGAAGCCTGCCTTCACATGAACCGCACCTATTTCGAACACTTGTTGTATTGTCTTGTCCACGTGTGCACCATTTTGACGTTTTGATCCTCGGGAACACTGGTATTATAGTGTTCCTGTCGTAACATCTAATGTCTCATATTGGGAAAACCGTCGTTTTCCGGACCTAAGTTATTTGCTTGTTTTATTGTCCTCGACACACCCCTTTCTATTGTACCGATACTTAGAGATGATGGTTTATCACGGGAAAACTTGACTGTTTGCTGGGTTTCGACGTACTTTCAGCTTATGAAATGACGACTGGCTTTAAGGGGGCCGCTGTGGCCGAGGGATCAGGCCTCTCGCCTCCCACCAAGGCGATCCGGGTTCGATTCCCACCGGGGTCGGTCCCCGGATTTTCGCATGTGGGAATCGTGCCGGACGATGCCGTTGGTCGGCGGGTTTTCTCGGTGATCTCCCGTTTCCCCCGCCCTTTCATTCCTACTCTACTCCATACTCACATCATATCACTAGAGATGATGGTTTATCGCGGAAAAACTTGACTATTTGCTAGGCTTCAACATACGTTCAACTTATCAAAAGATTACTGGCTTTTCCTTGTACGTGGAGCTACTGCCCTATTTGACTGAGCCAATAAGAATGCCGCTATTTTAATATTTAATGCATGTTATTGGTCTGCAGACAGCTACGTTGTGTCAGTGTTT
>PNEQ01105406.1:38465-50195 GCA_003012365.1 Medauroidea extradentata | reverse complement strand
ATATCACCCCTCACCTGCGCTAAGAACCTCGTTGTTAAGCGCTCACCAAAACCTCTTCACTCACTCACGACTGGCTTTAGCTTGTACTTGAACCTGTTACCCTATTAGATTGAGCCAGTATGAATCCCAATGTTGAAATATTTGGTGCCGGTTAATTGTCTGCAGACAGCTGCGTTGTGTCAGACGTATATCACCCAATCACACACGTCACAATATCTACAGTACTTTCAAAGGTATGTTAGCACAAAAAAATTTCGCGATATACCATCAATACCAAACATACTGTATACTCTTTCTTGGCAGTCTTACAAAATTTGGTTAACTTTCTTCCATATGGCGTATGAATAGGGACCCCTGTTTTTCGCGAAAAGAATTTTGCCTCACTTTGTTTCGGTGTCTTACGTGCACATTTGTAGTTCTGCTTCGTGATCAGTGATTGGATATTTTAACTGTCACGAGCCTTGGGATATTACCGTCAAATCACAGACGTGCGGTGTTGAAGGAACGTTATTGTAATTGGCTCAGTCAAATGAGATACGGTTTCTCACATAGACACGCTGCCAGTAATCATGAAGCAGAACTGCAGATGTGTATGTAAGACACTGAAACAATCTGGGGCAAAATTCTTTTCGCGAAAAACAAGGGTCCCTACGAATGAATTGGTCGGTTAGACGTGACCACCAGATATAACTGAGGTAATCTTTTGTACTAACATTCAGTTTCAGCTGACATTTTTGAAACTGTTGGCCACGTAAAAAAAGAAATAACACATTGTTAAGTATTTCTATTTAAGGTTAACTGTTAATTTGAAAAAAAAAAAAAAAACAATTTACAGCGTTCTGTGCGTTGTATGTTGCACATTAATTGCACCAGAAATAATCTGCGCATGTTTGGAGCTCAAGTGAAAATATTTTGTTTGAATGCGATTTCAAATGTTTTATGTTTAAGGGAACCTATTCCATGTTTTTATAATTTTCCTATGTGTGCTTACATGTGCTAGTAACGATATTCAGCTTTCATTTACGTTTATAACCAAAATTGTATTTTACTCGGGGCCAGAATTTTTCTCGGTGCCGGTACTTTTCTCGGTGGCGTACTTTTCTCGTGGCCGGTATTTTACTCAGGGCTGGCTATATTTTAGGGAATCGTTTTCCTGTTCGTAGTTTTTTTCTCGGATCATTTTATTTTTTTTTTTTAATACGGCGGTTTTTCCTCGTGTATGGATTTTTCCAGGTTATGGTTTTTTTTTCTGGATTTTTTTCGGGAATGTTTTTTGGTAAATTTGTTATTGATGATAGTTTTTACTCGTGGTTTTAGTGTACAGATTGTTTATTCATACCGCAAAAGGTCAGCCAGATTTCGTACCATCACATATGTGGGCACACGCGCACTCACCCACACACGAACCCACGCAGACCCGTACACGTGCGTGCATACGCGTACACACACGCGCACTCTCACTTTCACTGCCCTTCATCCAAACACACATCTTTTCTATATTTCTGAACTGAGGATACGAACTTTTACGTGCTTAGACCACTGACAGTTTCTTCTTGAAATAGCCAGTTCGACCAAACCGCAAGACTTGTGCCCCTACACCTCTGCCGACAGTTCTAACTATTACTCTACTGTTGTCCTCTGACCATGGCTAGGTTGTATGAGTCTCAACGGTCAAACATCTTTTGCGACGTCCGATAATGATGAACTGTTTTAATAACTAAGGACAGGAGAATTTCACGGATTCAATGACCTACGTGTTAGAATCAACTATCCTACGCATACTCAAGCGCCGACCATTTGTCCACCAGCTGCTACTCAGCGGAACAGCAGACAATGAACGAATAGACTGGGCTTCAGCATGCATAGTACTATGGATTCTAGCCTGGAGGTAATAGAATTTGTGAAATTTTCCTTTTCCTACTAATAACAATGAATTTTGTATGTATGGTAACAATGCAATCAATCTCGATATGTAAAATATAAGTACCTCGCCCATATTTACTCATCAACGCACAGTCCAAACCGCTGGACCTAAAAACGTGAAATTTTCAACCCCCCACGGCGTAGGCACCCACTAAGGAAGGATTATTCGAAAATCGAACATTAAAAGTGTGGAAAGGGACAAAACGTGTTTTGTTAAATTCTCGATAACTCTCTAACCTGGTGGTATATTGTTAATTTTTACTTCAGAACATTGCCTAAGCAAATGCATATTTCGTAATTTTTCGATTTTTCGAAATTCAGAAATTAAGGGAAGAAAAGCCGTTAAATGTATTTTCAATAAATCCTCTATTTCTATTAATCCACATAAGATATCGAGGTGATCTTTGCATTCGAATGGTGCTCATATAAATGTCTGAAAATAAGTTTTAAGAATGTTTCAAAATTCGTCCTTATTGAAAGCCGGTAAAAAATGAAACGTGTTTTTAATTAATCATCCGTATCTCGTGAACCATTCGAGATATCGATGTGGTTTTTTGCTTTAAAATGATGCTTACGTAAATACCTAAAAAATAATTTCAGGATTCTTCAATATTCGTCCTTCAAAGCCTGTAAATAAATAAATAAAACATGTTTCCAAGTAATCATCCGTATCTCTCAAACCATCTGAGATATCAAGGTCGTTTTTGATTTAAAATGAAGCTTACGTAAATATCTAAAAACCAACTCAGGATTTTTCGAAATTCGACAATTACGGGTGCGAAAAATAGTAAACTGTTACAGAACTCCTGAAAAGTGAATATTTACCATGGGAAACAACTCAAAATTTGTGATTGATATGTTTTTTTGCTCCACAAAAGACACTTATGGATTGTCATAGAGAATAAAGATGAATTAAAAACAAAAATGTTCTGCAATTAAAGTATGCTCAGCGAAGTGACCTGGATAAAGCTGTTTGCATTTGTTGTGTTATTAAACAGCTAGCTTCATGTTTCTTTGCTTTCGAACATCATTTGGGGATGTTTTCTGTTTCATTACGTAGGTTACTTATAGCTTGGTGTGATGATCGATGTTTTTCTTTATCAGCAATATGTCATTAATTTCATCGGCCCTGTTGTTCTTTGGTGTCAGAATTGCACTTTCGCACAGCCGGTCAATGTACTTCTCACTAATATAGGATATATCAGGATATACACTTTCTAACAGGTCAGTAATTTTCATTACTTCTCTTCCTAGGTTTGCAGGTATGATAATCTGTCCATCAGATTAAGGATATGATCCATCGCCAATTTTTAGTAAAAGATTCGGGAATTGCTCAGCAGAGGTATAATTTTTTAATTGATAACGATATACATAGAATATAGTTACACCATCAATTAATACGTAATCAAAACTTAGTTGCTCTTTTCTATAGTACATGGGCGAAGCTGCAACAGGACAGCTAGTTATTTATAACCAGACATTTCTGTTGGTGAGGCATTAACAAATCGTGTCGTAACGGTTAAGAAGTATTCAATTTTAATTGTGATATGTTCTTCCATTTTTAATAACCTTCTTAGTCACCGTTTCTGTTACTGAGAATGTTGCACATAATAAAAATAAATGTACTCAAAAGTAAACCAGTGTCCTGTGTGAAAATTGTCTCGTTCATGTAAAAGGTGCTATTTTCTGCCGATACCATTACTTGTTTGGTAAACATCTGCATCGTCGAGCACAACGTACGTCCTCAATTAGTTCCGAGCTGTAAGGTACACTTCTAGCCAAATTGTGCTCGTTGCTACAACTGAAACTATAATTTATTATGTGAGTGAATGGGATACTTGTAATGATTTTTGTGACCATCTTTCTTCTTCGCTGTCGCTGTAGCATTTTTGCTACCTGAATGTCCCGTTGTTTCAAACGGTATCTTCTGACAAATTTTCTCTGACATGGTACTTTCGTATTTCCTTCGGTTGTAAAATACAGATCAGGGAGGAAAAAACACTTTAAATAGGCTAGTACAGGGAGTACGAACATAGTGAAAGGCATATGCGACTTCCGAATGAATTGTCTTCTACTTTTTTTTTTTTATGAATTAATAACACATCTAATCAAACTTGTCAATGTAAATTAGTTTGATTTTTCTTATGTATGTAGACTTTATCGTGTATACAACGAAGAATTTGTATCTGCCCCATATCTATACGAAGTTCATATTGTCTCGAAAACCTCCATGAACAATTAAAATCCTATTCCTGATGCCAGCATTGCCTGAGAGATAAACCTGCACATGTTAAAGCGGAATTCAAAATGGAGGCATAGCGTAGTTAGTTTTGCAGTTTATGAAGTAGGGTCCCAAAAATTCCAAGCTACACCTTTGTGCGAACAAAGTTAATATGTTCTACTGTTTTGTAATTATTAACTATGTTATCTTCTATGCCAGAATGATTAGTCATTGCGTTTTTTGTGTTTGTCAGTGTCTTACACTATAACAAATGTATAATCAGCAAACAGTTTTGTTGCCAGCGGTTTTAGTAGGCTACGTTTAGGTACGTATCGAATCTTCTGTTGCAGTACATCTTAAATCCTAATCCAACAGAACAAATTCAGAAATAAGTGCTTAAGCAGTAACATGTCTAAACTTACATTTTTTTTTTTAAATTATGGTTTTGAGCATTACCTACATATTCCAGACCATCTGGGGGTATGTATCCAGTGGCTATTTTTAGGAAGCTATAAGTCACTACAAAATGTCTATTGTGGGACAGTGTTTAGTTTACTCGTTCATGTTCCCCAACTTTCATTTCCAGTCCAGCGATACCTCATGAATCGCATAGTGTGCATGGAAAAAACTTATTTGTTTACCACAAAAAAAAAACAGTTTTCTGTCACCAAAAAATAATTATGGTCACAAAAATGTTTTGTGTTCCCAACAAGATAATTTTGCAATCAACATACATTTTTTGTGTCGTTAGAAATTACGGGCTTTCTTCTAAAGTAATACATTTAGATCTTACTGACAGAACTGTCGCTTTTGTGTTTGATCATGTTGCAGACATGAGCTTGCTCACTCTTAAAGCGAAAGTTAACAATAGCGAAATTTCACTTCCTTGCACTAGAAATTCAACAGTAATACTCAGGAGACGACACATCGTCACGAACCTTGCGTATTCACACGTTATCTACCAGTTCTTCCTTGCTCAAGTATTTCTATAGATCGCTAGATTTTAATAAGGTTTTTTTTTTTGTAAATTTCGTGAATCGCTAGCTTCTTACGAGATTGACTGATGTTAATTAGTGTGTTCATCAGAATCATGACGTCCATTATTATCATCATTGTCATTTTAGTTGCTATACGATATTGAGCCATTATATTTTCCCATTTTTAGCGCACACGAAATTTTACTTCCAAATCAATTATAAATCTTCGTTTTGAGTAGGCTAATTCTGTCTTCCTCAGCCCTGTCAAGTCATCCTAATTGTATGCAATGTTATTCATCCTGTATATATTTTCAAATACGTTATGTATTTATTTTTAAGATTTTTGTAGCTAAAATGTACAAGTGTAGCTGTAAGGTAACTCGGGGAGAAAATGCAACACTCAAGGAATGTTTAAGTCATAATGTTTGAATAAAGGTGCAGGAAACTATTACAATAGGGTACCGTTTTCGTTAGTAATTCTTGTCAGTCAGTAACGAACTGTAAGTTTCGTATGAAAAGTTTAAATAATAATAAACAAAAAAAAAAGCTTAATGACTGGCATCTTCCTCCTGATAGCATATTTCCTCTAGTTACCTCATTGTTTGTCTTCTCTGGTTGCCAGCATATAGTATTAAATGTTAAACGTTTTCAGCACATTTGTTGTGTGTTGAGAATTAAAACGAGGTCATAATACTGCTTCTTAAGTTTTGAAAATGGCGAGTTATCATGAAGCGGAAGCGTGGATTCAGTCTAGAAACCGGAACCTGCCGCTGCGCACTTCTACGAGATTTAGTTCCATGCTGATGTTAACATTTTATATTCTTGGACCAAGCCATTTGATGTTTAGCAGACCTAAACACGCGAGAAAATTTACTACAGAATAGGTCGCTGCGGCACACCAGGTGGCTTCTACGCCGTATTGGTAGTTTGGTTTTGGACGATGACCCCATGCACGTATTACTTTTTTATCTAGTGATGCTAAGCAGTTACACGTAAAAAAAGGGGGGGATGAGGGGTTTGTGTAAGGAAGTAATTTACTTTTAGAAAATTGCGCTTTGTATAGGGACCTTAATGACGTCGCATTTTATTTCTACATTTCAACGTTCTCCGTTATTCCGCCCAGCAGGTTGGAATATGTATGTCAATGTTTTGCCATTTAAACACTACTTGTATTGTACGATATCAATACATTCATTTGTACAATTTTGTTTTGTGTGCACACATTCATTTAGTCTAAATAATGTCGCGTAAATAATAAAGTGTCTTTCTTTACGAAAATCTTATAGTAAATAATGGCCAAGGATCAGATCAGCTTGCTCGCGAAACAAAGGGGCACTTTTTAAATATGTTTTCACATCAATAGTCTAGTTTTGTTGATAAGTAGGGTAGTTACAAAACGTGACACCTTACACTTCCAGGAATTCATCAGAAATAAATAACCAAGGGCGAGAGGTAAGGTCATAAAATAGCAAAATTAAATTAAATAGAAAAACATTTAAAAAATTAATACATTTTCCGATTTTCAAGTCTGAAAGTAGCTTTTGGGGACGTGGCCTGTCTCGGTTTATGCAAGACAATAAAAAATTATTGAACACATGTACTGACAGTTCTGAAAAGAACGTGATATGCGTTTTTCATAAAAAAATCAAAGTCAGATTTATTGATTGCAACAAATCCAAATTAAGTTCTGAAATCCGAATTCTGTTTAGAAAGTTGAGTGACATAACTGGCATTGACGTCACATTACTTTTACGTGGTCGTTCCTGTGAAGTAAAATAAATTAGTTAGAAGTTCCTATGTTGAAGAATAGATGGTGAAAGAGGAGGAGGGGGAAGTGGGCAAAAAAAATAACATGAAAGAATTAGGATATGTGTGATACAGTTTTGTAAAAATAGGGGTCACAGTTGGCACAGTGGCTAGAGCACTCGCCTCCCACCAAGGTTACCAGGTCTCGATTCCCGGCGTGGTTAATCCCCGGATTTTCGCTTGTGGAAATCGTGCAAGATGATGCCGCTGGTCGACGGGTTTTCTCGGGGATCTCCCGCTTCCCTCGTCCTTTCAGTCCGCCGCTGCTCCGTACATCATGTTATCCCTTAAGATATAGATGTTAAGTTCTGACCAAAATCTCTTCACTTACTCACATTGCAAAAATATTTTTGATGTAGTTTAACTAATCTCAATAAGCCATGTATATGGAGTGTTTTATGATATGTCCTTAAGGGTGTTCAACTGCGATAGTCATAATTTTATATTAATATGAAATAGTGTTAGTTTTGTAGACGATACTTGTGAGTGCAGTTTCGTCTTACGAAAATATTTTAGCTGGCGTAGTTTTCTCATAACTGTGCGTCAAAATCAAAATTTGTATGTTCTGTTGCCATGCAAATAGTGAAAACAAATTGACTTACGTACGTGAAATAATTCACAGTAAAATAACATACTATGGGCTACGTAATAAAACATTTGAAAAAAAATCCCGCCAACTATTTTTGTATGTAAAGAAGAATTGCTGAATTTGCAGCTTTTTTCTGTACTTTCGCGATTTTTTTTTTAAATTCAAAATATTATGTTGTGGGTTTTTAAATGTTTTATCGTATAGCTCATGGGATGTATGTTCACATAGAATTATTTTGTTTAAGTAGGTTAGTTGGTATTCACAGTTTGCATTGCAGCGTAACAAGCAAATTTTGACTGTGACACTTCGTTATGAGAAAACTATCACAGCTAAAAATAGTTTCGTAAGAGCAAATGTATTCACAAGTATCGTCTACAAAACTAACGATATTTCATACAAATATAAAATTATGATTTTATCGCACTTGAACACCCTTAAAAGCAATGATTGTACTCAGCTACGAGTTGTCTGTGGAACATTATATTGGTTGGGGCTGGTACACACTTCTACCGATAGCGTGCAACTAGGAAGGAACGAATTCTTTAGTAATATGTACACCTAGTTCTTCACAAGACACTTTTATTTGGTGCGACCCGTTGGGGACTTATAGCATGTATAGTGTGATTTACTATAGCTTACTTTAGAGCACGGCCAACTTAGCCACAGGTTCTTACGCTGTAAACGATTTGTTGATTCCAGGCAAGGTTAGGCGTTGTAAGTGATACTAGAATTAGTTGAAGGTGTCGGGAAAGTGTTTGTTATTTATTCAATTATTGAATTACACTAACACCTATTATTGGGAGTGCTAGGATAGTCTGTACAAAGCGTGATGATTGGAGACCTGGAAATCTCGCTAGTTCAACAACCTTCTAGCTGGACTCCACAGTTTTATGTACATTCTGTCCTCAGCAACGTGTTTATTGTATGCTACTCCAATGAGTGAGCATTGGTACATTTGACAGTGTAGTACGAGAGTCCGTAGAGCGTTACCATGCAGGTTTTCCATTGGTTCACAGTTCTCACCGACATGTTTCGTGAACACTGACCAAGTTGACGAAGTTACCAACATATTTAGGAGTTAGAAATCCAACCTCTCGGCAACTGAAGCCGCGAAATTTATGTATCCCTAGAGTGTTACATATATGAGGGAAATGTTGGCTCGTCCTCGCGCACTAGTTAATGGTCACTCACCCTCCGAATCACTGGACGGTCGCTTCATGTAACTCCGCTCGCCGACTGACTCCCATCGCGTCGATAGTCGTCCTCATTGCGTCTCCGCCCCTATGTTCTGGTACTCTCGATTACTGTTTGTATAGCGTCTCGTCCTGGATGTGCCGTCGTTACCACAAGTGGGCGTTTTGGTGTAGACACATCAGTCAGGCATAGCTATTCCACGAGGTCAAGCAGATTACTAAGATTGCTGCAGTTGCGTACTCTCTTGCTTCCGACTGTCACTGGCAGAATTTTGTATTGGTGCTTCGAAGCTTAGTTTGCGACTTTCTGTTGATGGTGCTCGTGACCCGCGTTTGGTTATGATAAGAGGTGTCGTTGCTCTGTCTCTTACGTGATTAATGTTGGATGATTGGGTTCGTATTTAGTAATGTTGTAGTATGCCTGGCTAGCTCTAATTGAAATAAAATAACAAAGAAGTTTCTTTTTAAATCGGCCTAAGGGACTCGCGCACTGCGGGTTGCATCACGAGAGGTAGTTACTTATAGTTTCTTTCGACGAAAACAATAGGCGCTTCCTCCGGCGGCTTTTGATCGGTCACGACGTTAATTATGTTGCAGGTACCGGCCGCGATCACCCGAAAAGTCCACGCTCCGGTGACCCCGAGCTCGCTGTCCACCGTCCTTACAAACCCGACGACGAATATCCCGACACCTGTCCTCCCGAGCTCACACACACCCGGCTCGTCTTAAGACTTTTCTCTTAGTGCCCCGCGTCTCGCAACTTTGCTCTCCTGGGCGGCGTCCCCTTCCCGCCCCACCGGACTCATGGGGGCGGGTTTGTTCCCCCGACCAATCAGAGCGAAGACCTGGCCCGAACATTGTGTGCGTCCCTTGTAGAAGCTCCGTATTTATTTAAAATCAAATTAAACATGGGCACATTCTCACAGCAATTACAAATAAAACACTTAGCATAATTACTACTTGCTATCTTCAATTAATATAATTCTAGTTCAAATTACGTATGTTACACGGGGTCTGTTGGGGGAGGGGAAAAGGAGAAGAAATGTGTAGGCGAGAGAGACAGAGAGAGGATTGTATGGCACGGTGACAGGGGGAGGTAGGGCGCCCCCCTTCTCGCACAGCATGTGGTAAGGCCCACGCATCATCTGTTCTATTGTCGCCAGACCATGCGGGCAATTATCACTCTTAAAAACTAAAATCATTATACATACAATTATCTTAATGTTACTAGCATATTTGAGTCTGTGACATTCCACAGGTTAAAACGATACCAGACACGATACCTTTGTGATAATATTAGTAATAGTCATATTTTATAGTGTTTTTATACTGGCCTATCATAGGATCCCACAGACCCCTCACAATCAATACTGAAGTTAAAATGGATGGCAGTATGTTACATATGACAATAAAGGCCCCTTCATTACAATCAATCATCATAATTAACCTAAACTACATTAATTTATATATATATATAAAAGTATCAATAAAATAGGGCCGTCACAAGTTATGAACCAAGCGTAACGGTATGTGTATATATGTTTATTCAGAATGGATTGTGTTAATTTTGCATGCCTCGTAAATCGTCCTAGAAATTTCAGTACTTCTTTTATTGTTTGGACACTATTCAGAGTATTGTTTAATATAAGTGGTGTGTTTTATATTTAAAGGAATTTCATTTTACAGTATATTTTCAGTGTTGTATTTCTCATACTATAATTCACTGTACAGAAAAAATGTATATCACATTTTTGTTTCACATTTTTAAAATATATCACCACGCAATATTTAAACACTCTGTCTTGATTAATACTGTACTGTCCTTTCTTGGTTTGGCTTTTCAGTGTGACCGGCCTGAAGGTATATTAAAATGTAAATTCTTAACTTGAGAATTTAACATATGTTATTGTTACCTGTTACGCCAAGTATAGCTACTCAACATGTTTTCTTGCGATTATAATGCACCTCAATATCTACACCAATAGATTTTCCGATTTCCCGAAAACGTTTATGTCATCTGTTGATCGACACGTACGTGACTACATAGTCAGGTGTTGCCGAAAACGACGCAGAACACGCGTAGCATTATATTTCCACCCCGCGAGCAAAAACTTTGTGCTGTCGAGTCCCCATGGTTACCGATGCGCTTACCGCTTCACGACAGTGAGTCAGTAACACCGCAATATGCAAGCTTGGTGCAAACTGCCGTTATATTAAACATTCTGGGTGGTTCTACTGGCAGGAACAAGGCACGATAAAATATGTCAATTATATTTTATACTTAATGGATTTTTATTGTAGTATACCTTAGGCTGGACGGCCTGTGCAAGGGATTCAGTCGACACAAGCCCTAACATGTGCTGCAGTTAAATCAAGTACACTGCAGTAAATAATGTAGTATAACATTAAATCGCTCGTACAAATTGTTTTATCAGAAGTTCGTTAGAGTTGCGGTCAGGATTTTATCTTATTTACTGTACAATTCAATGGGAATATTTTAGGCATAATTTATTCTAAGACCCCCATAAATAGGGGAACACTTTATCTGTTGTATTTTGATACTGTTAATCTTGAAACTCGATTGGTTAATTAGCGATTAATCGCCGGAATTGGCTGAGTTGGTTATTGTGTTAACTACACAAAATATCTTGAAGGAAATGTTGTGCATATAATGCGACTGGACTACGGAAATTAATTTAATCTCTGTTTAACGATTAGAAAATAGTAAGTAAAATAATAATTTTTTCAATGTTTGTGTACATGAATGGTCATGGTATTAATTTGGATGGCAAAAACCTACAAAAAGAAATTTGAGTGAAATTTTAATTCGATGATATGGCTATAAAATAATTTTTGAAACTACTCCCTATATTGTCACGACGCTAATTTTCGGGCTTTTTTTTTTTTTTTTTTTTTTTTTTTTTTTTTTTTTTTTTTTTTTTTTTTTTTTTTTTTTTTTTTTTTTTTTTTTTTTTTTTTTTTTTTTTTTTTTTTTTTTTTTTTTTTTTTTTTTTTTTTTTT
>PNEQ01105406.1:22116-38365 GCA_003012365.1 Medauroidea extradentata | reverse complement strand
CTGGTAGTGTGTGTAGGCCGATGGCCTTGTGTTAGGTTGTAGGTAGGTGGGGGGTGTAGTGATGGATGTTTCGGTGTCGCCGGGCGGTCGTGTGCTGTGGGTCCTTCTGGTACCTTCGGCATGCGGCGGTCTTCCGGGGGGCACTGGACGCCTCTGTCAACACTCTCCCGCTCACCTGTCCCACATTACCAGCTGTTAGTAGGGCCGACGCACGGGCTAGAAGTGCACTACAGCACATTTCAGTCGTTCCGCTCTCCTCTCGGACAGTCCCCCCGCCCCGTCAAACGTCGCTGACGAGTGAATGCCCTGTGGGACAGAGAGGGTAGATGTTGCGCCGATCTGGAATGGTCGCTGCTGACCATTCCAGGAAGGTAAATCATGGAAGGTTCTCGACGGCGCAACGGGTAGTTATAAATACCTGCCGGCCGTGTTTTGGCGCTCTATTCGCTTTTGCTCTCTTTGGGACTCTTTTTCGTAGGACTTTTTCGTAAGACTTTTCGTGAGCTTCTTTTATGGGTTTCTTTGGTTGGGACTTAGGCGATCATGGCGATGCCCCGATGGGCGAGACGACGGCCTAGGTGCCAGTCGGCAGGAGTTTCAGTTTAGTTAGTTTTTGTTTATTATTACTATTAATTTTTAGTTTCGGTTAGTTGTTTTTTTTTTCGGTATAAGAAGACCTCGTAGCCCTGAGATGGATGAGACTTCGCCGGACAGGAACATCAAAATGATAAGTATTCTTTCATGTTATTATTTTATTATTAAATTAGTATTATTTCCCCTTTAGATTTCGTGTTCGGTATTTGTTGAATAGTCGTGGATACGTTGACGTGGTTATTTGTTGTTGGCCAGTGCAAATGCCTTTTATTAAATGTTTTCAAAGTAATGTAATAACCTCGGGATTGTTTTGTAATGCCAGAAACCACTTTACTGTTTAGAATAATTTCTTAATGTAATATCTGGTCACAGTTCATCACATTTAAATAACAAATCTTTTTCCAAATTGTACAATTTTATTTTCATTAATGTAATATTTATTTTTGTATAACATTTTATTTTAATCTTTTGTAATAAACGCCAATAATTTGAATTCACTCTTTCATTTCAAGTAGTCGAACTGTAGTCCTCTTAAACATTAATTGATAGCCCCTAATTGCAGAACGTGTATCGTGACTTTATTTATTTTATTAATAGATGACTATAGATGATAAGCACATGCGCGATGCAAGATAGGAGACGCGACCCGTATTGGGACGTTAGTCTATGTTTCGATCTTCTGTACCCCTCGCAATAGATAGTTTGCCAAGCGGAGTTATTATTTTATTTCAGTTAGTTTGTTGTGCTCTACCATACATTAATACTTTATGATTGTAGCTAGGCTACAAGGTGGAACTTCTATATTTAAAGTGCTTGTTTGTTTTATTTTACTTAAGGAGCTACGTACCGTATGTATACCCTCCAGTGATGTTTTAATAATTACAGAGTTTATTCATCTTTATTGCTTATCGTTGTGTTTCAGTCAAATGCTTGTTTTATCTACTAGTGATGTTTATTTGCTTTCCACCTCGTAGTCTTGCGTAGCTTAATAATTCAGATATACTTTCATCCCCCATTTTATATTCAACACTTTAGCTACAAAACAATCAAGAAATACCTTAACTATCAACGACACTCCACATATGTTTAACTATTTAACACTGTCTATTCTTTTTACATTATTTATTTTACTACGCCCAGCCTCGTGACACATTTATGGTGGGAGTCGCCGGGCATGACTTTCGTCGATGACTTCCACCGTGACAATATTCTGTCGACTAAGCTTTTTTTTTAAGTAAAAAACGTAGTATCTCTTAACCCTGTAAAATTCGAGGTAGTAGTAGGGAGTATTAATCACTTTAAATTCCCAAGTAAATAATGGACTGGCAGCTAATATTAAGGCTCGGCATCAGTCGCCATATTGAATTATTTTATTTTTCACTCTTATGAAATTCCGAGAAGAAAAATGCGTAATTTGCTATTATGATATCAATTCTATTTACCCTGTGCTACAATAAGAGCATCGCAGTTGAACTTTTAACGTATATTTAAGCCGCAGTCAGTCGAGAAAAGGAATGAAAAAAAAAAAGTAAGACTCTTTTAACTCTGCGTATTAACCATCGCCAGGAGTGATTTCCGTAAACCATAGAAAACCGAAATAAGGATGGCCGGAATTGGGGATCGAACTCGGGTCCTCTCGAATGCGAGTCCAACGTAATACCGTTGCGCTACCTCTCTTGTAAATATGGTACAAAACATTATTTAATAAATGTATGAATCCGAAGACCACACTTTTATGTTGTTAACTCACTTTGATAGGCTCACAGATTTACAGAAAGACTGGAGACAAAACAAGGACGGTGTATATGTACAAATACATTAAATTAATTTCCTTCTGCATGCAGATTGTTCTTACTGGCGTGTTAGTTTTAGAGGTGGCGTACATTCCGTCAGAGCTGAGAAACATTCGGACGAGAGCGTAGGGGGATGAATGGCTGTTTGTTTTCGTTCTCGTAAGAAATAGAAGCGTAGGTATTCATATCTCAAGGGTAATTGGTGTCTGAGTTTCGGCCGGGCAAGGAAAATAAACGAATGTGAAATTTACTTGCACTCAGCGCGTAAATAAAAATAATACACGTCCGCGAGGGGCGAACGTTAACGGACGAGCCGTCACTTCCTGTGCAGAAGTTGAAGAGTTGGGAGCCTTCAGGGAACATGGCGGGTGTCGCGAGAGTGTGTTTACGTGTCCACCAAACATGATCCGGCGTAAAGAAATATTCATTTTCCTCACGCGAATAATTTTTTTTCTACGTGGGGAATGAACTACTTTTGGCCGGTGTAGCGTTGGTGAACCCTAATTTTCGATGGATTAATATTTATGATTCCTGTTATTTCGAATCCTTATTATGTACCGTAGCTAAACGAGGCAAATTGAACAGTCGGTGGAATAGTTTCCTAGATATCCAGCGTCCGCTTTAGAGGCCATTCAACGAACTAGATGGCGTAACAGTAATATTCTGGACTCGTAATCGGGAGGACCCGGGTTTGATTGCCGGCTTCGGCCATCCTGAGTTCGTTTTCCCACATGGTTTCCCGACATCACTCCAAGCTAATGTCAGGACGGTCAGTAGCAAAATGCTATGACTGTTTCGTCTCCAGTTACCTGTCCGTCCGAGACTTTCGTTCCGTGTTAAACGGACTCAGTGTCGATGAGACTTTAAGGGGCTGTTCCTTAGTTTTGCAGTGATTTCGAAAATATTTTTTTTATTGCTACGTAATACTTATATCAAAATTTTGTTCCATGGTTTTGACGCTAATATGTCATAATTTGTAGCTGATTTTTTTTTGTAGCAATGTACTGAACGGTTTTTTAGATTTAGTCACCCAAAATACCGCGTTTTTTGTTGTGAAAATTAGCCAAAATAAATGTAAATATTTTTTTTTATTTTACTAACAAATGGTACATTATATTAATAAACGCATCCACAGTATTGTGTATCGTGTGACTACACATTGTCTCAATTTTTTTTTTTTCAAATCTTTTGGTTAAAAAATATTTGAGTTATTGGCACCAGTCTGAAAAAAAAAAACTAAGGAACAAGCCCTTAAGCATAACTATCTACCTACCTTCAAGGTCATAATTATAATAGTGCTTTGTACCATACAAATTCAGAAATCTTATCAAATTCAAAACATTTGTCTCTGCGTCGACCCGTGTATGTTATTATTGTGATAAATGATTGTTTGCAGACTATGTTTATCACTCTCATAGAAGTGTGTTCGACTCTTAATAATTTTCACAATTTTTTTTTATCTAACTTAGAGTACATAAACGAGGATAAACATGCAAGATTCTCACTACATAAAATTATTAAGAAAAATAGTTTTTGTTAGTTTCCTGTACCAATAGTGCAATAACATGTAACACTATTATGTTGATTTTGCTTCTCCATAAGAAATTATTGAAATAGAAGCGTATTTTCGTATGAGAAATATCACCGTAACGTAAAATGGTAGACTTAATGTAAGTACGGTGGTATTTACGTCTCGTTGACAACGAGGTCGTTAGAGACGATGACGTACAACTTTGACACAATGGCAGGAACTTGGCCAAGGTCTTCGTCAAGGAAGCATCGCAGCATTTATCTGGAGCGTTTACGGGAAACTAAGTTACAATACAGTCATAATAGTCGGAACCGGGAATAGGTCGCGTAGTTCTCACGATTGCGAGTTCAACATCTTACTGCCCCACCCCCCTTTTTTTTCTTCCAAGCACAGTCATCATAGCTATATAACCTTTAAAACCTATAATCTTAGCATATAAAAATTGCTGGCGAGAACCACCCCGCGAAGTTACAGAAAAATACTTCTAAGCGGATGACATTATTTATTTTATTTATTTTTTTTTTTGTAAATACGGAATGGGTTGGTCCTGTAATGCTGGAGACGTAGCATTTTTCTGCTGTGAAAACAGTGTTGTCGGTGCGGTTTTTTTTCCGTGGGTGTTCATCTTTATTTTCACATTGAGAGTTCTCTGTTGTGAAAATCTGTGGGGCGTTAAACAATAATGCGGACAATCATCCCAATCCTGAAGAATAGTTAATGCTGTAAGAGTCTTGTTCACAATGGAATGCATGCGAACACGGTCACATTGGAGAGATGATCGTCTCTGAATATTTGCGTGTCCTTAAATCTGCTGTTACAGAAGTCTACTATTTGGATAGATGAACTAAGTTGTGGTGGTCGTTATGACATACAAAAAGACAAGAGAAGAAAATAAATTAATGTTTTAGGCAGTAAAGTAACTCCGTTGAATTTTTTTGTCAAATTGTGTTATAGTTACGTTTAACTGAATGTACGTAGCCTACGTTAGCATCATAATTTTTTGCCCTTGTATACGGAAATGTATTTTGACGTGCGACGAAATAACCCCTTAGCGCAGTCTCATATGGAAACCGAAACATAACGTCACGTAACATAGTTTTTATATACGAAAGGAACGTAAATAATTATGTGGAACATAACTTCTTATCTTAAATTATAAATGTAAATTTAAAGTTGTCGTTATAATTTTTTTCGTTTAGTGCACACATTATGTTGTTTGCCACTTTCATTAACCGTTGTAAACTTATTATTAATAATGTATATTATACAGCCTACTTGACTGTATTCCACCCAACAATTTATTTTATGTGTGGCACATGTTAGTTTCCGTTCGTGTGTTGTAGATCAGTTCAAGAAATCATTGGAACTCTTAAAGCCGAGTACGTTTATTGTGTTTGTGCTTGTTTTATTGTGAATCCACTCCTTTAAGAAATTATGGTATCTTGAAGGGTGTCATAATTTTTATGAATGTCGGTTAATCAGCGATGTGGAAGGCAATGTAGCCAGCCAAATAGCATACAAGGAATAGTGGAGGTTAGTCAGCTTAGCGAAATGAATGGCCAGTCACGATATTTGCACCTGAACCACGTATTGATTTCGTGTGTTCCACGTACTTTCAAGAGAACAGAATCGGCCTCCGGCATATTTGGCAGATAGAGACAGAAATAGAAATTGTTTTGGCTCGTGCTGCTCAACGTACGTATGTGGTTCTGCGCCAACAAACTTTTCTGAAACGTATTTTGTAAACTAAAATTGTTAAATTTTACTTTATAGGAGACGAGTTTCGTAGTGCTTCCAACAGTGGTCCCACCCTACTCACATTTTCTCCCCTTTCTATTCGAGTGAAACTTTTCTTTTGTTGGTAAGGAAATTTGGCGAAATGATTGTATTGGGCTGGAAGTTGAGTGGGCGTGGTTTGACAGTGACGAGAGTGGGGAAAAAAATGGCTCCTGTTCAACGGAATGGCCTACGTTAGAGCTTTAATTCGCACATAAACCTTTACCGCGAAGATAGCTAACAACGTTGGAGTAAATTTGTTATTACATTCAAATGCCTGTAATGGTTGTGATCATTTTAGGACTGCATTGTAATTCGTGAGGAGTTCTGAAAGAAGTCGCAGGTTGTTTAGCTTACTTGAAATGTTTTCTTCTTGTCGTATCCAAATTTCTAAACCAGTTTTAATGGTTCATAGTTTGGTATTGTATGCTAGGCTAAATGCAAAGTATTCGTTAAATAATCCTAAATTATTTTAATGCCTGTTTCTGTTGACATTATTTTGTAAATAAATTCTTGTGAACTTAAAATCACTGTGTGAAATTTTAGCAGCATATTTCATTATCATACTTGACAGCGGAAAATCGTTTTAACAAAACTTTTGTGCTTTTAAGGACTGCGGAGAGACTTATAAACTATTTAACAGAACACGTTGTAAGAACTCATATAGAGTTCTTTATAGGTGTAATTCATAATTGTACAGTGTAGTGATACAGTAAAGTTATGAAGATAACAGTAAGCCTACAGTTTAAAACAGTCCTCTCAAATAAGAAATAAACTAATCGTAGGATATGTTTCGTACTCTGACAGTAAATACAAATGACCATTGAAACTGCGTTTAGTATTAGATTTTAAATCTGCCTATTTTCAATTATTTTTAATTGAATTTCAAGTTGGTACGAGTGGTATCGAAGTGTAACGAGATCGAGTATCATATACTGTAGCTGATCTACTATTAATTGGGCAGTGTATAAGAGTAAAATTGGCTACTATGTTTATTTATTTATTTTTTAAGTTTATAACAATAGCTGTCTGTAACTCAAACTTCGCTGCTGCAGGGTGTGTTCACGTATTAAAAGTTTGAAGTGAGGGTTTTATTCCATTTGTGTCGTACGTATGCGCGAAGGAAGTGAATGGAGTTTGTCACGTGAATTTTATGTAAACATTTTCTCGCATAATTGTGTGAAAGGTTCTTCATGATGCATGACGCGTTTATAAAAATATTAAATATAAGGTTGCTTTGTTTCCATACAACCTTTTTCCCCTTTAGGATGTTAACACAAGGCTTCTCCTTATCAATTCTGATTTGTTTGTAAAAAATAAAAAAAAAAAGCAGAAATAAGTGTGCTTGCGTTTTAGAAATTTAAATGCGGAATATAGGCGGAATCTTATTATTTCAGTTAAATAATTTTATGACATTCGTTTTTTTTTTCCTCCTGTGGTTGTATACCGCCGTTCAAGTAATACATTACTGGTATACAGCGTTCCAACATAAGTACATACAGAGGTGAAGCCGGGGAAAAAAAAGGGGGGCTGGGAGTTCTGATTCCCCTTCCCCCTCGCCCTAAATTTTCCACAAAAATGTAAAAAAAGTCATATTTAAAGAATAAATATATTTTGACCAGTAGCCAATTATAAGTTATACAATGTTTTGTTGCGAAAAATGGCTAAAATAGCAATAGTTTTCACCTTGAAATCCGCTTTAAAGAGGTGATTGGTGTACATTATATTATTCTCAGGTTAAACCCCCTTCTTACACAAATCGTGGCTACGCCGTTGATTTGATATTTACAGAAAACAAGTGTTTCATATCCCTCAGTTTTTCTTCTAGCATCCCTATTTTTACATAAACCCCTCTGTCCCCCTACCAACCACGTTCTCGATTTGTTTGAAACTTTTCAATTTTCAACTTTGTGTGTGTTACCGCATACTAACTGGGAGTGGGTTTCTTCATATCGGCCTGGGGTTTGAACAGGCAGGAGTAACGGGTATCTTGCTCTGCCAGGAGGTGGTTGTTTGCCGTCTTTGTCGAAGTTCAAGTTCGTCGGTCGACTTATACCTTGCCCGCCATGGACCCTTGCACGATGTCGCCTTGAGCTCTGCTCTAACTCTCAGACTCGGGTTTGTTTGTAGAAACCTGGCGTGTATTTGTACACTCGTTTCCATCGAATCACGACCCCCGGCCATCGCGCTGAATAAATCACGGCTTCGCTCTCTGAAGCGTATGCAGCAATTCACTGTACGCGACACTCCGTTTCGCTTCATTCGTTTGATTGAGTTCTTTACCATTAGAATATGTGTAGAACGCCTGTAAAAGCTGATTCGGCACGGAGTGTGTTAATTTCGCGAGGTCATTCTTACCAAAAAGTAAGTTGAAATGTGTTTTCAGTTTTTCCGTTAGATGAATACTATTGCGAATTTATGCTGTCCTGAAAATCGACTTAAACATGTAAATTTCTGTAAATTAAATAAACTGCAGGTTCTTTAAATTGTTGACAGTATTGAAATTTTTGTTGCTGAATATTAAGTTGCATTTGATTTTATATTTAAAGAAATTACTATTTACAGTCGAATTTCAGGGTAGCATTACTCCCATTATAATTTTTACGGAAACATTGAAAACACATTTCTGTTTAATTTTTTGTAATATATCACTACGCAAAATTAACACATTTCGCCCTTACACATGCTAGGCTTATATATTTTGCCTAAATAAAAAAATGAGTGCATAAGGCCACAATACAAATTATTTATTGGTTGTTCTTCTCGATAAGTCTGTCTTGAAAAGTGCTCATTTTACCATAAACAGTGTATAAGCAGGTAACTTCGTAGAGCAGGCAAAGAGAACTTGACGCTCTGTGTGCAAACAGTCTTCGAAACGTCGAGAATCAAATATTTTAATGTCCTTTTGTGCAAAACTGCGGTAACGTCCGGTGAGTTAATTTTCTCTTGAAATCTTGTAGAATTACTGCAAACAAATAAGGCAGACTCTATTATAGTGATGCAAACTTAACCCATAGTTACAGACGGGGAAAATTCGCGGGTTCACAGACCTGTAGGCTAACCTTCAAGAATATATGTGAACTGAAGCAGACAACAGTTGTTCATTGGCTGCTCGCTGACACAGTGAAATGGGCCTGCATTTAGATACATTGTTATTATTAACTCAGGGACTTCTAGGTGGTGTTAAATAAGTCGACGACCAATTGTGAAAATAGCACGAACTTACAATTGTTGGAATTATAGCTTGTGCCTTAAAGAAAACGCGAATTTTTCAGGTCTCTATACCCATAGTCCTTTAGATCTGATGTCTGAATGTTCGAGCAGGAAATTAGTTTCTGATAGGTTCAAAGGTCATAACATTAAGTATTAAGTATAGAAAAGGTGCCGCACTGAGAGAAAGAATTGTTTCATTATACTAAGTATATTTGTTTGGGTGATGTTTGCTTCAGCTAAGCAATATTTTGTTGGTAAGACCAAGCTTGGAGTCCTCCAAACAAATTTAATTATTTCCCTCGACCAAATTATTCATTTAAACGCACATTGTTTGTGCCAAACGTATATTTGGTTACTATATGAGGTCGAATAAATATTTTGTTTAAACAAACAACTTGTTACAACTAGTCAACAAAATAATATTGTTAGTTATAAGTGATGTGCTTTGAACCAACAATTTTTTTCGATAGACTAAATGATTTTGCTGGCGAAACTAAATTCATTTGTTTGACCTGCGGAAGATGGTAGGCTGGCGTGCGTGAGCGATAATATGGCGAACACTGTATACCTAAACTTTCAAAATATAAGCTTGTGTGACAGGTAGGGTGTCTAAACTGTTTATCAGCATAATTAAAGGACCTTAATTTTAGCTATAACAATTTCAAAGTGGTTAATTCGATAGATCACAAAAGAAAATGTTATAAACTTGAACACCGCAGCTGCACGTCTCGTTCTTTGTGCTGCCGGTGCACGGCAATCATTTGGTAATATTATTTGATGTAATTTACCTTTTCGCAGACGGAAGATACACATGTATGAAAATAAAGCAGTACAATCGTAATTTAATATGCCTAACTATTCCTATATGAATGAATGACAATCCCGGTATCACAGAAGCTCTCGTAGCCCAGTTCATTAGGTCATAAATAGAAAGATCAAATCCCGGCCCGACAACAATTTTTTTTTTAGGTCTTAATATTTCAGAACTTTTTTTTAGTTTTTAAAGTATAATTTTTTAGTTCTTAAAATATTGCTTGTGCATTTGATATGTCCAACGAAATATTTTTATGACCAGCAAAATATTTGGTACTGCTAACAAAATTCAGATATTTGCCTCAACAAATCGAGGGAACAAAATAAATCGGTACGAGCAAACAATTATTTCGTTGCCCCTATACAAATTATTTGGTTTATTCAAATAAATTTTGTTTGCACCAACAATTTTTTTTTCTCAGTGATTGTTTACTTAAAGAATATTTCAGCACTTCCGGAAAAAAAAAAGACACGTTTTTAATTTAATAGGTAGCAAAATTACATATGCGATTACAATCGTGCCTTATAAATAAGTACCCGGAAATTTCGCGGATTCATTTCAGGAGAGGTTGGCTTTCTAACTCTTGTATTTGATTACTAACTCTTGTATATGTTGGTAACTTTCTGACTACGGACCGGAGGTTTCCACGATAAGATTGTTGCACCAGATTGTTTCAATGCCTTTACACGTATGCACTTCTGCTTTCATGGTTATTGGATGGGTGTATTTGTGAAGAGCCGTCTTCCATTTGACTATGCCAATCAGAGCAAGGTTAACTGCGACACCACGTGCAGATAGAACCCAAAGACTCTGGGAGTTAAAATACCCAATCATTGACCACGAAGCAGAGCTGCAGATGTGCACGTAACAACACTGAAACAAAGTGGGGCAAAATCATTCAAATAAATTGTATGTATTTAAGTATACAAGAAATACAGTACTACAAAACCTAAAATTGTTTCAGATGCACTTCCATACATATTGTATATGAAATTGCGTAGTTTAAAATTCCTTTATAAGTATTTATGTTTTAATAGTACATGTTCAAATAGTGGTACTTCGGATTAATTTATGAATGACTACGTGTTTATTTTGATGTTTTGTTGCTACAACTTGGGAAGTGCGGGGTCACGGATGGCGCGATGGTCAGACCACTCGCCTCCCACGAAGGCGATCCGGGTCTTATCTCCGGCGGTGGAGTCTCTCCCTGGATTTTAGAGTGTGGGATTCGTGCCGGCGTGTTTTCTCGGGGATCTCCCATTTCCCCCGCCCTGTTGATTCCGGCGCTTCTTCATTATAGGGTCTCGTTCCACGTCTCCATTCGGGGCAAGCACATACATAGGGACGCCCAATTATTGTCTTCAGTGTGGGGGACAATACTCTGACGCTTGGGTATCCTCATATGATAATCGTTATTTGCCTACTTGGGACGTGAAGCCAAAAGTAGTGCGAGTATCCCATGGGATTACTAAATAAGGTAACCGTACCATGCTGTTATTTTCTCAACCCCTTACACAATATTTTTCTCACTAATATAAATGAATCTGTACACAAATATCGTCGAATCTTTTGTCTATGCTCATGACATCGCGCACAGCGGTTACTCATCTCGACTCTTACGTCATACCAGAGAGTGTGGTTCATGCATTTGCCTCATGGTTCTGGCGTACGTAGTGATACAAACCTAATACACGTGGTTCGTGAATAACAGTCTAACCTCAGCGCGGTCTACCACCAGATGGGCAGTGACTTTGTCTGTAAATTGCATATAGGCTACGTGAGCTGAAACTGCTGATATTTTATAACTACTGGGTTTCCTTTTTTTTAGAGTAAAACCCCGTAGATGACCGCATCTTAACAAACAAAAAAAAAAACCTTTACAACAACTCTCGGCCCCACTAAAACCAAAATGGATCCAAATTACGGTCGTAGAACGCGTTTGGGACACTCGCCTATCTAACAATATATTTTC
Organism: Medauroidea extradentata; assembly: GCA_003012365.1. NCBI lineage: Eukaryota > Metazoa > Arthropoda > Insecta > Phasmatodea > Phasmatidae > Medauroidea > Medauroidea extradentata. The sequence goes on along the minus strand of PNEQ01105406.1, from coordinate 26,672 downwards.
CTTGCCCCCCCACCCCCTCGTTGTTTGGTTGTAGTTCACCAAGTTACCGGGAATATTGTGTTTAATAGGCGCTGCTGTTGGGGCGGTCGGACTCAAACCCCGTCCACTTCCTTTCCACTAAGATAAACAATTAATCAAAACGTATTTTTATCAATTTATTAAATAGTTTCTTCGCTCACAAATTTAAGAAAAGGCTCCAGCAATCTTTATTTACTTTATAAATTTAAGAATGTAAAAAAGTGAGCGGAGTTTGTGATCCAAACAGAAGAAAAAACCTAACCTGAAATGTTATGGGCGCGACAATTTTTACTTTCTAGTATAAATGAATCTGTGCACCAGTAACGTTGAATCATCTGTCTATGATCGTGGCATGCGAGTGGTTATTTTCTTTTTTGCAGTTATACTGATAGAAAAACATTCTCCAGAGACGTTAGGGAAGTCTTGTAAATAAGGTTATCAAATTTTCGCAACTGCGAATCTTCGTAGTTTTCCACAATTTTTGAAGTTTTAGAATGTATGTTGCTGCACCTGTATCCAAATTTCTTTTAACTGTGCAGAGATACATAACTTCAGTTTCCTGGTTGATACAGCCTAAATGATTTATACAGATATGTCATCGCTACACGTTGGTTATCTGGCACCCAGACAAAAGTAGATTGTCCTTTCAAGCGAGCTCAAAGATCTTAAAATTATTCAGAAACTATGTACTGGTTTTTACTTAGTTAAAGACAATTCACCTTATATTGTAATCAACTGATGTTTTTTGTCATTACTACCTTCTAACAGCATATTTTAGATTAGTTATATAGATACTTGACTCAAGGCTTTCCAACTTCACAGGCACATTGGCTTTTCAGGTATGCGATACTATCGATCTCGATCCGGTATGTTTTTCCACTTGAATGCGAGAGTCTGTGCCATAATAACTATATTACACTAAAAATTCTTAGAATGTTCCAAAATTAGTTACATTTCGACGTTGAGCAGGTGTTTCTCAAGTAAAATCTTTAAACGTACACAGTTTAAAAATACGCTTTATTTGTACTTACTATATTTTATTAAATAAATATTCTGCTTGTACTATTTAAGGGATGTTATTCTTGCTTGTACAGTAAACAAAATTCCGAGTTAAGCTTTAATATTGCACTATACCCCTGATATACACTTTCTTGGTTTTTATGTAGTAATATTTGTTGTAGAGTATAAATATTAAAACCAATTTTATGTCTATGTTCTTTAACATTTTTGCGCTAAATTTGTATTAGACGTGCTTCTTAAACAAAATTCGTACACAGTAAAAAAATGGTACACAACTTTTTTTCTCACTGTTTACTAATTTAACGCATAGAGCAAAATTTGCGCAAAAATGTTAAAGAAAATATGCATAAATCTGGTTGTACATGAACGAATTTTTATTTATACTCTAAAATAAATAATCCTACTTAATAACCAAGAATTTGTACATTGAGGGTATACTGGAAAAGTAAGTTCACGGGGGGCCGCGGTGGCCGAGACCATTCGCCTCCCACCAAGGCGATTTTGGTTCGATTCTCGGCAGGGTCGGTCCATGGATTTTCGCACTTTGGAATCGTGCCGTGGGTCTCAGGGTTTTCTCAGAGATCTCCAGTTTCCCCTGCCCCTTCATCCCGGCGCTGCCCCATACTCGCCTAATGTCACCCCTCACCAGCTCTAGACCGCGATGTTGAGCGGTGACCAAATTGTCTCCCTTAAGGTTGCCGTCTACCCCACGCTTCAAATGCGTTGCAGTGTGTTCGTAAACAGGCTTTTATCAACGAAAATGTTACACGTGTGCCCATTGTGCCAACGTACGAAAAGAAAAACTTCCGGAATGGTCGGAACCTCATTGTTAAGACGCCACGATCATTCACTGTTTCTAAGCCCTCCAACATGGCTAAAAACGGCCTTTTCAGACTTCCGTACTACAAAATGTACTAACAGGATGTATGTGAAACTCAGGTTGAGACCTGCACTGAACTTAGTTGCAGACTTTCCACCAATAAAATTAAATGGTCACCGCTTAGTGTCCCACAGTAAAAACCGTTCGGCGGGAAGCTTGCACGCTAGTTCAGCACTTGGCTCGTTGAGGCGACGCGGCATTTGATGCGCGCCAATACGTTTTGTATACCATCTGGGTATAAACAGAGGAATCGTTACTGGCCAGAAAAATTGAAATCAGTTTCAAACTTAAGCTCTTAATATATATTCTCACAATAAGCTTAGTAGCTAGTCTTCAAAGGGTATTCTTTGCATCTCTGTGTGCATCCAGTGGCGTGTAGTGAGCAGTTGTAAGGTAAGCTGGCGTTTGCTCAGTACTGTACAATCTCGGTGCACGCAGCAGGTACACGTACCAACCATCTAAGTGAGTCTAACAGAATGTAATGCGGCCAATCACGAGTTAGCTGCAAGGTACCCATTTTACACGTATTTTGACTTCCGCTGCACAACTATAAGTCTGAGAGGCTTGCCTGTGCACGAGGAAGTAAAACAGTTTACAACCAACGCAGCTTACCTTGCAATACGCTGCTGTGTGCCTCAGAATATAGGAAGTGATGCAAAACCACTTCGGATAAGTGTTGCTAGATTGAGGAAGTTTAGCTCTATCACTTCCCTCCCCTTTCAGGGGAAAGTAATTGACAGCTTTTTGTCACCACGAGATAAGGCTTTCAATCAAGAATGCCATGATGCGAGAGGTTCTGTGGCAGAGTATATGACGAAGCTCGACCCCGATAGCCGTGGTTGTGTTGCGACGCCGACGGACGGGAACATCTGGCGAAGCGCGCATCAGGACGTGCGGTCAACCGCGTCCTACCGAGACCAAACAACAGCTGTTGCCACGCGGATGATCAGGGTAGGGACGATAACAGTTCGGAGGGAAGCAGATCTCTGTCGCAAGAACAGGCGTCGCTCAGCCGCGCCGAGCACAACGCTGACTACGAACTGAACTGTTTTTGAGGTAATGCGCCATTGCGAACATTTGTTTCCGATTTGCAGAAAAAGCCCACAAATATATATATATATATATATATATATATATATATATATATATATATATATATATATATATATATATAATAGAAGCCAGTATTAGTTGTTGTTAACAAACACATTACACAATTCCAGAAAGGATTATAGCGTCCAGAAAGACGACACGAAGATAAAAAAAAATAGTACAAGACCCTACATAATTGTGAAATGGAGTACAGTCGTTTTACCAAGAAAGACGACACAAATAAGCAAAGAAGAACTATTAATTAAATTAAACAGAATATAAGGTGCATGGAGTATGGCGCAAAAACGTACGAGGACAACAAACGACAAGATACACGAATTGATGTGATGACACAACAAATAAAACACAGACTAAACGTAGCAGACATCCTTCGACAACAGATAGAGGCATTTCGGGAATGGTTCTTCTGGAACATGTACAAACTGGACTTCAGCAGACTGACTAATACCACTCATACTGCGTTATTTCCTTGAGGCTCATGACATCAGGCGATCTGCGGACATGGTCCGTACCACGTCATTCTGTGGTCAAAACTAAGTAAAATTTACTCATTGTTAAAAATTACTCGGGCCCTTGATTTTTTGCGGCTAGTGTACTGGGCTGCGGTTTTTCTCGAGGATCTTCTGTTTTCCCAGCACGTTCACTCCGGTGCTGTTCTATACAAACTCCACCAGTGCTGACAACCCCAGCCGTTAAAACATAGTTAATAGTCGGTAGCATTTATAAAGGTGGGCGATAGCCGTAGCTGTAAGTAGCTGGACTGTCTGAAGAACCTGTAAGCATTTTTATGCCGCAATGCTGAGCGTATGTCTGCTTCATTATCGGTTTGACATGACTGAGCTCGGCCCTACTTACTTCTCTTTAAATGTTGTAATCCACTCATTATTTAAGGGTGTTCACGTGTTCAAAATTAGTAATTTTATATTTGCTCGACATAGTGTTAGTTTCATAAACGTTACTTCTGATTACATTTCACCATTGTAATAATTTTTTAGCTCTCATAGTCTTCCCATAGCAGGATGTCAAAGTCAGAACGGGAACATAGGAATAAGAAATGCCACGTGACTTACCCGAATAAAATAGTTTACATTTAAATTATATGTTATGGCCCATATTCTAATGGATTAAAAACGCACGATGGAATTCCTTTGTACTTTTTTAAAAAATCCGAAAACGGTGGAAATTTAAGTCATTTTTGTCAATTTTTAAAAATGACGAAAGACTTTTTTTGTGTGTTTTCAAAAATTTTAGCATATTGCCCATAATATCTCGTTGCAATGTAAATTATTTCATTCGCGTATGTCACTTGGTGTTTCTTATGCCTATGTTCTCGTAACTTACAAATTCTGCCTTTGACGTGCCGCTATGGGAAAACTATGGGAGCTAAAAAACTTATACAAATGGAACATGTAGTCACAAGTAACTTCCATAAAATGAACACTGTGTCGTACAAATATAATATTATTAATTTTGACAACGTGAACATCCTTAAGGCGCTAGGTTCTTTGCATGGGGAGGGGGGGGG
>PNEQ01105406.1:0-22016 GCA_003012365.1 Medauroidea extradentata | reverse complement strand
TTGTGATAGGATATTGTATTAAAAATTGACTACATGACCTTGTTAGGCCTATGTTTAGTTTAAATTAACATTAGGGGCACTACGATAATTACTGTAACCTTATAGCTATCAAACAAAACACGTCTACATCCAGTCCAACCTTTCTTTCAAATGTAAACATACAGATGATGAAACGTTATTGCATTAAATGTTTGTATGCTAACTTACGGATCATAGATACTCAGGAAGACTGTTCAGCTTCTTTTGTTTTGTCTTACATGCACGTTTCTTATTTGTCTTGTAGCAATTTAATGTTTTTTTTTTTACGTAAATTACTTTACGGTGATTGTTGTACTGTCTGTAGTTCTCATATGTTCTGCGTACAGTATTCTGTATATTATCTTGGAATTTTTTTGCCAAAGTTGATACACGTATCACCATGGTGCCCGAACATCCCGCAGAAGGAATCTATTCGTCTACCCTTCCCAGCTATTTGATACGTTCATGCAATGAATTTAACTTTCTGTGGATTGAAAACCACATGTAGAAAATTTAGACTTTTTCAACATGTAAATGTCCCTTCACGCGACAAATAAATAAAGAATGCAATCCTGATTTTGCAATAAATTATGTAAAGTGCTTTGAATGCACCATTTATTTAATTTACCATGCAGCCTTCTGCATCGCATGTTAACAAAAATAACTAAAATAGCCTATCTAAATTCGTGGAGTAAGATTATTTGTTCAAATTATTCTTATGGTTATTTTTAAGAATTTTTAACAATTTGTAGAATCTATAAACTGAAATAAATACTTATTAGTCACCACAAAATATTTTGTTATCATAGACCTTACCAAATTTTTTTGTAGTGACCACAAAAAAATTTTTGCTGTCCCCAATAAAGATTTGCAGTGACTAAAAAAAAGTTTTGTAGCCACTACAAAATTATTTTGTGATGTCCATATTGACAAAACATTTTGTAGGCACCAGAAAACAGATTTTCTGTGTACATTTCACATTTAAATATACTAAGGTGAGTTGACATTAAAAATACGACCACAAAATTTTTTTACTTGCATTGATGTAAGGAATGTTACTAGCTTTGTTTTTTAATTTCATTAAATATTTATTATCTCTTTCATTTTGAGGAATTTAAACCCCCGCATCCCACGTATCAAAACAAAAACTTAATAATTTTAATCAGTTTTTTTATCTCCCATCTTATAAGCGGTATATAAACACAGTTCCTACCAAATTTAATATTAAAACTGTGTATTGTTTATTTGTATGAAACTTATTTCAAAAGGAAAGGAAGCGTGTTTTAAATAATGAGGTAACTGTATGCAAATTTTGTTCAGTCCTCACTCCTAAGAAGAGATATTCATAACTATCCCAACATCTATAATAATATTCTCGGTCTTTAAAATTAATCATTTATTGTATGTGTCTTCGAAACACCGACACACTTCGGAAATATTTTTTGTAGAAATGTAAGTCGAAAATTGTGTGGCGATCGGAAATTCTTCGCTCTTTAATGTGGTACGTAAACACGTGTTTTTATTGGTAATAATGCAGATTACGTTTGAAAAGGAACGATGAGACTCAGAATTATGTGCAAGTTTACGAACGTCTGCAACCACTGCAAAGCTGATGGCTTGCATAAATGATTATCAGACAAAAATTGAGAGTTTCAAGATTGTTTCCACATAAAATGTCGTGATGCCGTTGCCTAATCGCACGCTAAATTTAACAAAACAAATGCATGGGTATCAGACTAAACCCCGCCGTTTGCGAGAAACTCACGCATGAAGGTTGCAACCATATCCTTACTGCAACTGGCACGCAAGCAATACGCACATCATGGAGTGTAACATGGACTAACACACGTTGCCAGTCTCCAAATGAATTGAACAGTCTTTTGTTTGTGTAATATAAACGCAGATTTTATCCGTATCTACAAAATACCACATTGTGACGATAATGACTGTTAGGTTCAAGTGCAGGCATGTTTTGTATCTTTGTCATAGCGCGTGTGCCTTCTAGTGGCGGCTCGTAGATTGTTGCCAGAGAGGGCGCAAGTTGGAGAGAACTGTACGGGGTTGTACGCTAGTTGACGCTACAGCCACTGACAACGCTGGTATGTAGGTGTCGCTTATTACTGACTGGTCACAACACAATAAGTAGTCAGTAGATACTCAGTGGTCATTGGTATACGGTGGTTTCACAGGCGTGTACAGCTCTCGCCAGCAACCCTCGAGCCGCTATTGGTGCCTTCTGTTTATGAAACCTAAACTGACAAAGCTCAGGGGTGGATCCAGGAGTAATTCTTACGGGTGTGACCGAGTGAGGTAGCTCAACGATAATACGTTTGACTCACATTCTGGCGGGCCCGCGTTATATAACCGGTTACGGCAATCCTGATTTAGGTTTTCCATGGTTTCCCGAAATCTCTCCAGGCGAATGCTGGATGGTTCCTTGGTCATGGCTGGCATCTCTCACTGCTCCTGTTATTGTACCAAGTTGTTTGTCACCGTATCTAATGACCTCGTTGCCGACGAGCCGTAAACCATTACCTGATCTTAGTGGTGCGACGACTTCATATTAGAAAATTAAATCTGAGCATTGAAATATGTATTTTCTACACTTTACCATGTAAATAACTGCCATTTTTAGATGTGAATCAATGTTCAACATAATTTTCTGTTCAGTATAATACCATACGTTATAAGCTACCTTTTTCTGAAGCCAGGCCATTGTTTTGGAGATAGTGGAATTTTTCCCTTCCCCACCCACTGTTAAAATGTTATTATTTCAATGCGATAAAAATCCATAAACTGTATTTTAGTCGTTTAGTACTCATAGAAAAATAAACAATTCTAATAAATTACAATTTTAAATTGGCCTACTTATTAATTTTTACGTCATTAATTTGGTTTTTACAAGGATAGTGTTTAATCGTTACACTTGGGGCCAGTTTTTAGGTCGACTGATGATTTATACGAACTTTAAAGAATGTAAATACCGTCATGTATGAATATACGAGAACCATATCTCCCCGCGCAAGTTGCTCTATTGTTACCAGGAATACATTGTTATCGATACAACGGGCCAGACGTCGACTGGCGTGAATGTAGGTCATGCACAATGTCTATATATACTTACCAGTTATGGAAGTTGAAGAGACGTGAAAAAATAAAGTACCGCCGTAAATCCAGCGTCCAGGGAATCTCCAAGAGTAAACAAGGCGTTGTCTCTTTAGTGCGGAACCTGGCTTGGTAAGGGGTGGGATATTAGAAACTAGACTGCCCGCTCCTGAGAGGATTATTGCTGGAGGAGTTATAATCAGCTTAATGATACACGCTTGCCCACCAAGCTGTCCGTCTACTGCAGCTCGAAGTGGATAAGGGGAGGTGTCCCTCGAGGTACCTGTGGTACTCCGGTCGTTGACGAAGCACGACGAAGAGCTCTTCGGCAAGCTCGCAGCGCAGATCTGCTCCCCGACAATGCTCCCGGGGTACTATAGACGAGGTTTTAAGCCTTCAGATACGGGGATATCTGCGGACACTCTGGAGGATCAACGGCAGCCATCATCTCTTCGTCGTCCGGCGGGAGATGAATTTTCCTACATCCCGAGCGTCGCTGACAGTGTTCCAAGTGATCCCCGGACATGCTAACAAAGCATACGTGCATACATCGCTCGCAGTAAATTATTACTTTTCTACACTCCTGCTTGGTTCCGCATCACATAATATCGTGAAAATGTTCCGTACCTGCATGTTTTACCGAACGCAACACCGAGAAAAATGTTCTGCCGTATTAAATCATATTTATTTGGTACTGGTGCAACTAAATTCGTTTATATAAGGACAGTCAAACGTTTAGTTAATGAAATTAACTTATTGTCTTGTTATTCGGGTTCTTCAGACGTGGAAGATTTGATTGTCGCTTTTAAACATTGTTATCGAATGACCAACATAATGTACGTTTGTTGAAAATGCTGGTTCTTATAAACCATTTAAAAAAAAAAAAAAAAAAAAAAAAAAAAAAAAAAAAAAAAAAAAAAAAAAAAAAAAAAAAAAAAAAAAAAAAAAAAAAATTAAAGAGAGAAATCCAATAGTTTTCACCCATTTCTTGGGCACAATCTTTGTGACGCCGAAATTTCGTACGTTTGATTCCAACGCAATAAATTGTTCTAAACGAATGCGTCGCTCTGGTAGGTTTGCAAAACTGAGGGTAACAGGACGCATCAAGTTCAATTTGTACGTAATGTTTTAAGCATAGACGCCGCAAATTTTTTTCTGTTTCAGTATGAGATTTTTATGTAAATGTGTTGTGTATCGTGACCTTAATACATAATATTATCAAAGTATTTTGTGGGTGGGGGTGGGGAACGAACTGCTAACATAACCGTAGATTTGTTTATTTTAATATTACACTTTAATTGCTACGTACCCCATGACTAGAGATGGTGATTTATCGCGGTAAAAGTATACTGTCTGCTCGACTTCAATGTAATGTATCAATCTCCGACGGTTCTCTTTGGTTACTGGTGGGTTGCTATTTGACTGGACCAATGTTGATTCATGTGCGATATGACTGAACGTCTGTGATTAGTGTGTAAACAGCCAGACTGTGCCACTTAACTATCGTCCAACTACACAAAGTGCAGAACACTACAATGATTTGGAGAATACTGGTAGAAAAGATTTTCGCGTTTTTCCACCATATCTACCCATGACTGATAAGCTTAAACATGAACCTATTTTTAGTCTGTTTCATCCTACTATTTCCCATAAACGTTTCGTCAGTTGCCTTCTGCTTCACGAGTTGGCCATACGATTAGTTCGTTATAAAAGGAGGACAATATTCTGTAGGTATATACTGAAAATGTCTTCTTTATGTTGTTAATTTTGTCTTCATGAAAAGGGAATTTGTCTATATATGCTTTTGTAGGACCTGGCAGATTAATACAGAAATGATAATTTGAAAGAAGAATTAAATATTCAGTTAATCCGTCGATTGAGTCATGTGCTTCTATTTACCCAGGGCGTTTCCGAGGTTATGTTAACTTCATGACAGATTATGGTTTGAAGTTTTTGTGTCTCGTGAAATCTTTCTCTCGAGAATTTCATCAGAGACATAGTTTTTTGACATGGTATGAATGAATGTCCCCGCTTTGGGAAGTAAAGAACAATTCTTTCAAATAGCTTAGCTTGATCATAATGTGTCCGAACAACTTTTGCACGATAGTGAGGTATTTTACTTTAGTTGGCCTCGACAGCCGTCACTGAAGTACATATATACTGTGATAGTGGCCTACAGTGCTAGTGGCCAAGTTACGAATGCAGGAAGCAGTGGCGAGACGTTCCAAGGCAAGCATAACATGATACGACTAGACACATTGATCACGAGGAAGTGTGTAGCAGAGACCGATGTGTATTACTGGAGAGTAATTTCCTCGCATCGTGTACACTACTGGCCGCAGAGTGCACCTGTATTGCCAGTCAACAAGCAACTGAGAATTGTGTATGCTTAGATCCGCGAGTTTGTCGCGAAGATATGTCTGCAACATTGTGTTTCAATGCCTTAGGCGCACATTCGCTGCTCTACTTCATGGTTATAGGCATCGTGTCTTTGTCCAGGCACGTCTCTCATTGTGACTGCGCCAATCAGAATAAGGTTATTGTGACACCATGCGTCTGTGATTTGTCAGTAAAACCCCAGGACAAGTGAGAGTTAAAATATCTAATCACTGACCACTATATAGATGTGCACAAATGCGTTGAAATCAATACGTGCAAGAATATTTTGGCCACAAAATCGTGACTCTGTCTAGTCATTGACCCATTGCCAATCACCACTTACTTGCACATAGAACACTTCGCCACTGCAGAAAGTATTTACAATTAACTGTCTACAATAAAAAAAATCCGCTATTGAGATTTTTGGATAAATAATTTACCTGCAATTATAGACATATCGTCTTTCTCATTATACATATCTTGTATCTCTTGTAGTTTCCTGTATAATTTGTCACTGCACCGTGTGTATGCGATGAGTTCTGTTTTGACCGCTCTCTTTGCATTGTCAGATATTTGAGCACTTCTAAATTTTACGCGTAATTGTTCATGTTTTGAATAAGTATGTTTTTGACGTCCAAATGTTTGATAGTTCTTAAAATATCTGTTGTAAAACTTTAACAAGTAAGTGCATTATTATTATTATTATTATTATTATTATTATTATTATTATTATTATTATTATTATTATTATTATTATTATTTTAATACTAGCAAAGGTGCTGTCGTGATATTTCTATTTTGTGCGTCTTCTGTTATGCTCTTATTTCAACACAAATAACTGCTAGTATTGCATTTCCTAAACACAGTTGCCTCACTCGTAGGGACCTGCAAATTTTGCGTTAGATAGACAGCAGACAGGACTCCAAGTTACTGTGTGCTAATCTAACTTCTGTTAATGGCCGACAGTTTGTATGCATGCCTGACAGACTTTGCCAGCCGATAATATTAGGTAAATCGTAAAATGACCAATATCCTGTAATGTTGGCACATAAAAGCTGTGACGGAATGTGTTCGGGTGAATACAGACTTGTGAATTCCAGCTTAACGCCAAATGACACGAAATTTCCACGTCTGTACTAATTTGTCATGTAGAATTTCTCCGGCGTGTACCATCAATGTGATTCGTGTGTTATTTAACGTAGGGCTGTAATTTTTTTTACGTACTTTGTTTCTTTCTGATCTACTGTGATGTGATATACAAAGATAGTTGACATATTCTTAGGTTCGCCTTTGTGTAGTAACTTCCTGTATGTTTTCGGTGTTGAATGTTTAAGTATGATACGACTTTCATTATCATCATTACACAGTTTGAAATACTTCAATGTTTGCAGTCATAACGTGTTTAAGAGCAGATATAACCTTACCGTGAGAGTTTTTGTAGCTTTCGCCTATAACTCGTGTTTTGTTTGTATTATTTCGGCCATACACGTCTTCCTTTCATACGTTTTTATCCTTGCTTTTCTTATGGCCCTCTACATCGCAGCTGCCGGAATTGTCACCAAAATACATCTTGAAGTTAGGTCCAAATCAAAATAAGATGCTGGCCTTTCTCATATTTATATCAACCTTATCACGTTTTCAAGCAATGCTGGTAGTTTTTATTGAAACTAGGTAACGTCACAAAATATCTGCGCATTAAATGTTGCGATGCATATACTGGGTGCTTCGCCTAAGCCTGTGGATTGAAAAACAGTGCAACCCGGCTGTGTTATAGTCCGTAGCGGAAACATTAGATTCCGCCAAATTGCTGTCACCGCCGGGAGGCGTTGAAAAGGCGGGCTGCAACACGAACGGGTTGCGTAACATCTCGGTGCGCAGGCTTGAGACGGAAAAATTCGCGGGTTCGCTAGACCTGTAGGCTAGTCTCCAAGAATATCTGTGCACTCAAGTAGACAACAACTGTTTATTAGCTGCTCGCTGACACAGTTAAATGGGTCTCTCTTCAGTTACAGTTTTACTATTGGCTCAGCTACTTCCAGGAAGTGTCGAGTAAGTCAACAGCCAATTATGAACGTGATACAGACCTATAGTTGCTGGAACTCTAGCTTGTTCCTAAAAGAAAACGCGAATTCTTCAGGTCTTTACTCATTAGTTGCTCGCTCACAAGGTGAAACTACACGATAATGGTTTCTTTATTATTGGCTCGACGCTCACTCCAAGAGGTGTCAAATAGGTAAGAAGTTTTCTGTTTTTCAGACAGTGTGGTGCTATTCTTTTTTAAATACAGTAGCCAACTGTTGACGACATACATTAATAATACGTACATCTGAGATGTGCATCCACGAGCTGTTATAGTCTATTAATTTTGGAAAAAAAAAAAAAAAAAAAAAAAAAAAAAAAACATTTTTTTATAAATTATTTTTTTTTTCGTGAATTGTCGTTAACAAGACAACCAGTGAAGATACAAGTGACTAAAATACGGTGAACGTGTGTATGGTCTTATATCGACTAAATTAAGTCGTGATTTTTCGCTCTGTGTGATGTGTCCGACTTGGGCTTAAAGTTACATGTCTTTCGCATTAAGAATGTGTTAATAAATATTTCTTAATAAATGTTTCTCACTGTTGCGACGTTTCCTTCACGTTAACTGAGGCACGAGGTAAAACTAAGTGTGCTACAATGCCAAAATAATATTTGGTATTCAAAAGAAGGTTTATCGTACGATAAAATATTGATTATTGTTGCTTGTGTGCGATTCCGGGATTGTATGAGTATGAGTTTTTATTGTTTACAGCGTTACCGGTATTTAGTTTTCTCCACTTGATCCGTTTTGTTATGGGCGACACAGTACGCGCATTACCACCCATCCTAGTCTCTAGACGCAAAGGCGCAAGTAAGTGAACTTGGCGTGCAGTTTTCTCGCCGATAACTCGCCTCTATTAGTCATTCAAAGGTAGCTCATAATTCTTTGACCTAATATTAGAGAGAAATGTGTGTTGTACTCTTGTTTGTTTTTTAAAATATTCTGCACCAAGATTATATCGTGCTTAAAAATTATATTTAAAAAAAAAAAAAAACAATAATTTTTGCCACTTCCGCATGCGAGTAAATACATTTTATAACTGAGACAGGTACTCAAAAGTTTAACGTTCAGTGGATGCGATTCCTAAGTGGACAACTACTTTCACCTATGTGTTGTAGTTTTAGATGGAACATGTATCAGCCGAAGCTTTTGTACACCACTCCGCTGCAATAGTTCTACATGACAAATTAATTATATATTCTATTATTATTTATGTCAAACAGTTTAATAAGAATATATTCTGTGCTTTGTCGAAGATAAAGTGGTGATAACACAATTTGAATAGATGTTATTGCTTAAAAACTGATAATTAGGGCCCGGTAGTTTTCGCGAAAAGATTTTTGCCCCACTTTGTTTCAGTGCCTTACGTGCACACCTGCAGCTCAACTTCATGATTATTGGCAGAGTGTTTTTAGTGCAGAGTCTTTATTCATTTGACTGTGCCAATCAGCACACGGATAACTGCGACACAACACGTCTGTGATTTACGGGTTTAACCTCCAGACGCTGGGAGTTACGGCATCCAATCACTGACCACATAGCAGAGATGCAGGTGCGCACGTAAGGCACTGAAACAAAGTGCTGCAAAAATCTTTTCGCGAAAACTACCGGGCCCTACTGATAATACAATAAATTTGTCTTACACTCCCCCTCATGGGTGTGCAAGTGCGATAAAATCATAATTTTATATTTTTGTCAAAATTTTGTTGGGTTTTGTTAACGATACTTGTGGGTACATTTTACTCTTGCAAAACAATTTTAACTCTCATAGTTTTCTCATAACGTGTTGTAAAAGTCAAAATTTGCTTGTTACACCGTCGTGCAAAAAAGAGAAAACCAACTGACCTACTTATGCAAATTAATCCTCTGTGAACTTACTTCCCATGAGCTATGCAATGAAACATTAACAAACCAACAGCGTAATATTTCGAATTAAAAAAAAAAAATCGCAAAAGTACAGAAAAATAGTTGCAAACTCAGCAATTATTTTTTAACTACAAAAATCAGTTAGCGGAATTTTTTCCAAATGTTTTATTATGTAGCCCATAGTATGTTATTTCACTGTGAATAATTTCACGTACGTTAGTCATTTGGTTTTCACTATTTTCATGGCAGCAGAACATGCGTATTTTTACTTTGACGCACCGTTATGAGTAAACTACGCCAGCTAAAATTGGTTCGTAAGAGGAAACTGCACTTACAAGTATCGTCTACAAAACTAACACTATTTGATATAAATATAAAATTATGACTTAATCGCACAAGAACACCCTTAAAGCTACAAAGAGGGGCATGAGACGTATATTGTTAGCTGACGGGAATGGAGGGAGGAACGCGTTTGCAGATCGTTGCCAACCATTTTGTTTTCGGCATTTTGCTTCTTGGAGAGTGAACACGACGATGTTAGAGCGAGAAACAAGGGCCGTGAAATAACAACCGTTAGTCTCACAGGCGCCATGTCACGTCTCTCGCACACACTGCCTTCGTAATAACAAGCGCGAGTTGGAACGTGGTCGGACGGGGAGGTGAGCTACTGTCGCCAGACCAAACGCCGCGTCCGGAAAGGTTTCGCGCAAATGAAAAAACTTTTAGTTGGCAACAGTGCATCACAGGTGCTCGAACAAAATGTGTTGCGTTGGAGTGTGGTTGGTGGAAGGTAGGGAGAAACACGCTCGCACAAAGCCAGTACAGTTAGTTATGTCAGCACAACTCGCGGCTGGTGTGTTCCCTACGATACGCACAGAAGAATATTCTCTACTTACCAACTGTACGGTTTAATTTACGTGCGCATTCTTGTTTACCAAATTGCTGCGCCGCCTCTGAACAGGAGCGATTGTACATGTATCGCTAGGGAAAGTAATTTTTGGCAAAAATATTTTTGCCCCACTTTGTTTCAGTGCCGTATGTACGAACTTTCAGCTCAACATCGTGGCTATTTGCAGAGTGTTTTTGTGTATAGTCGTTATTCACTAGACTGTGTCAATCAGTTCACTAATAGCTGCCATACATCACGTGTGTGATTTGTGGGTTTAACCTCCAGACGCCGGGTGTCAACGGCATCCAATCACTGACGACTAAGCAAAAATACAGACGCACACGTAAGGCACTGAAACAAAGTGATGCAAAAATCTTTTCGCGAAATTTTCTGTCTCAATATATCACAATTTTAGCAATAGAACGACTTAGAATCAGCTTATCATTAATTCGATGGGCATTTGAATAATATCACAGGCAGGTATTGGAGCCATAAAAAATTTTAATATTAATGTAAGTGAGCGCTTAACATCGAGGTCTTTAGCGCTGGTGAGGGGTGACATGAAGCGAGTATGGAGCAGTGCCGGAATGGTTGGGCGGGGAAAACGGGAGATCCCCGAGAAATCCCGCCGACCAACATCGTCCGGCACGAAAACGCGAAAATCCGGGGATCGAACCCGGATCGCCTTGGTTGGCAGGCGAATGTTCTAACCATTCGGCCACCGCGGCCCCTAACCAAGCGTTATACTAAAAATCAACTACGATTATGTAATATTAGTAAGTACAGAGTACGAAATCTTTTCGTGAATTCGCTTAAGCTTTTTGCTTGTGTATATACTAATATTTGTTTCTGTATCCTGTAGGATAATCAGTGTGAACTGTTTTTAAGTGTCATTTGGTTTAGTACGCAAATCATCTCTACCCTGTTGCTATAGGACATGAATTGGGGCAGTTGATAAACAACGATTGAAAACGTATCGGAAACATTAACTAAGCGCACATATCTAATATCTTATTTATTATAACACTAATTGTAGGCAACAAGGAATGTATTAACTGTCCTTAGGGACAGGACAATTTTGCCGAATTCAATGTCCTGCATGTTAGAGTCAACTATCCTATGCATACTCAAGTCCCGACCATTGTCAACTAGCTGCGACTCAGTGGAACAGCAGACAAGAATGAATATACGGGGCTCAAGTATGCATTGTGCAATGGATTCTAGCCCGCAGGTTATTGTAATCGCGAAATTTTCCTGTCCCTAACTATCCTACGTATCAAGACCATACATTTGAAAATAACACAGGTTTTAGTTTTGAGTAAATCGTGAACTTACGCCATTTCAGGGTAAAATGACATAGGCATTTGTTTAATACGTATTCTACGTTTGGTACCGAACTGTGGCCGCGGTTGACGTAGTAGTTAAGAGCAATAGAGGCAATCCGAGTTCGATCACCGACGTGATCATTCCCCTGATTTTTTAAATATGGGAAACGTGGTCTGAATATTCGAACACATACATACATGCATACATTCATGCATACATACATGCATACATACATTCATGCATACATACATTCATGCATACGTACATACATACGTACATACATACGTACATACATACGTACATACGTACATACATACGTACATACGTACATACATACGTACATACATACGTACACCACATTATACAGGATGACTAAAAACAAACTCGTAATAAACGCACCACACGAATCCTGGGCTAAATTAAAGACAAACATGTAAGTGGCAGAATGTTGTACGAAACTATTTTACGGAGATAGTTCCCTCTTTTGCTCCACGATCAGGTATTATTAATGTTATGTCAAGTAAACATAGAATCATGTTTGGACTGCTTGGGATTTTAACCTGGATCCATAATATGTAGATCAGAACAATAGTAGTAATATGAGTTAGTTATCTTCGGAGCGCAAGAGGTGACTAACTACAGTTCTATTTTGCCACATTGTGTAGGCCTATATCAAATGTCATCGTACAACATTTTGCCACTAACATATTCGTCTCCAATTTAGCCCAGGATTCGAGTGGTGAGCTCACTATGCATTTGTTTCTGGACACTTGTATACACTATCGTTACGAATTTGGATATATTTAGCATCGTAGCGTGATAAGTAATAATATTAATTACATTCTTTAACCGACGTGGTGTGGTTGTTTTGCGCCGGTGCCAGAGATGAATTTCTGTACCAGCCAAG
Source organism: Medauroidea extradentata (assembly GCA_003012365.1). Lineage (NCBI taxonomy): Eukaryota > Metazoa > Arthropoda > Insecta > Phasmatodea > Phasmatidae > Medauroidea > Medauroidea extradentata. The sequence goes on along the minus strand of PNEQ01105406.1, from coordinate 9,443 downwards.
AAGGAGGCTATCGCGTGGTGAAGTCGTATTGACGCAGAAGTCGAAGGCAACGCCCCGCTCTCTAATCCGTGTGACAGGACATAGGTTTGTCTTTTTACGCTACCGAGAGTTCTAGATTTCAGCTTGGGTCGACGTAGAACTTGGAGAGATTGCAATCTCCCCCCCCCCTCCTTTTCCCATCCTACTCCATTTCCTTCCAAACTAGCGCAAAGGGAGGGCATCCTGTACGTCCCTGATCGCATTTGTAGGGTATCCATGCCAGAAGATGGGATGCACCCGCATTTTCGCACTGCGAACTTGCAGATGCGTATTTCGGCTAACTAATTTAGTATCAAAGCTGCGCCAGGATATTAGCTTCCAACCATTTTGGTTAGTCATTTTAAGTGCCCCTCTTAAAGGGAATAGTGCGCATTGAGTTTGTGGTACAGGGCACATTTAATTTATCAACAACTTTTGTGTAGTATTATGTGTACTTTAATTTTTTTTAAATTAATTTGTAAGAATTAAAGGTTTTCAGAACACATTTTTTACGCTAACTACAAAAATTAAAGATTCCTGTTAATATTAATTTTTTTTATGTAATTATCTGGATACTAGTAACGACTTTTATGTATAGGGGATCGTGTGAAATGTTTTTTTTTTTCGCGGAGATCGTAAAAAAAACTGTTAAATAATTTTTTCACAAAATTAAAAAAATTGTTGCAAAACTCCGTTTCGCTCAAAGCAAATACTTATAGGTAAAATCAGTAACACAAGTAGCTCATATCATCAAACAAAATTTCGAGAGCTAATATTTTCATTCTCTCTCTCTCTCTCTCGTCTGTCTGTGTCTCATGGATTACGGTGAGACATAAAGAACGTGCTGTTTAGTCGGCGTTGTGAATGAGTGTGTGTGAACTTCTGAAATCCTCACAAATGCCTTGCGAATGTAGTTGCAACTATCATATGTATTGTCTGGGCATGCAACTGTAAGCAGGTAACAACAGTGGGTACTCTACTAAGTACTACGTGCGGTTATAACTCATTTTCTGTTTCAATGGAACAATGTAGTCTTAATGCGAAACATGCCTTTTTTCGATTGAAGAGATTAATATACATTCTGGTATGCCTTTATATGTTATTAACGTGTTATATTTTTAAACAAAATATTCTTGAAATTTAAAGTAATGGGAAAAAAAGTTTTTTTGCAGTGAATAAGATGCATAACCTTTGATTGTAGAACAGAATAAAGATTTGCTGTACGGACATGTATTTAGAATTAACGTCTACACGATTCCTAAACTACTTAGTTGATCACAGTTCGTTAAGCTTACGGGCGCACTGCATCAACATATTCGTCATTTTATAATAGTACCAAACACTGCCCAACTCTTACACATCACATTAATAGTAATTCATAACAAGTAAAATATTTTTCGGTCCCGTGGTTTTTGTACAAGAGCATGTCAAGTAGCAATTTGGCTATTTTCGCTACTTACCTGAAGTAAAAACAATTGAATCGGTACGAATGAGAATTTGTAATGAAAGTTAATTTATTGAGCTAAAGAATGACACCTTTGTTATTTCACTAAATACATACGTTTGCATATGTATAAAAAAGTACTCAAATATATGCAACAATTTAGCCATATTCAAGAATATTTTTTTATACCAACAATGTTCACGTGTCATTCTGTATAAAATAATAAGTGCCATCTAAAGGTACACTGCTGTAATGACAAGAGTTATCTCACCAGACGAGAAGCTTGCTTTAACTAACCTATACATAAAATAACAACCAAATCCAAGAAGTCCAATATGTGATTTCTACGCATTAGCTAAACTGAGTTATCGTATTTTTTAAACTAAAGCAATAACTTTGAATATAATAGTTATTTGTATACTGAAGTACAAAAAAAATTAACACCTATTCTGACACTTGCACTACGTCTAAATTATTTAACAACGGCAATAAAACTTAGATTCAGAAAAACATAGCTAGGCTTCAGGCACATTGTTAATATTGCTGTATGATTTGTTTTAAATTTATTAAATTGATGTGTTCTGTTTCCACATGTGCAAATGTCTGACCTATGCATGCTATTTAACCAACGTAATTGCTGTGCTGTGGACTTATACAAATGGTAATGTGAGAATAGAAAGGACTTAATGCGTTTATAAGTATTCCTTATATATTATAATTGTATAAGGCAGGATCAATCATGTTCTTATATACAAGAGTATTAGTCTATTCATTCGACCTTTAAAACTGCTGTTTCGGCGACCATTAATTTGACAAAAAATGCAAATCCGTTGATAATTGACTGCTGTCATGTGAACACGATTGTCTCTTGTCCTCTATCTGACGAGGTGTTTGTGAATGCGGGAAGACTTATGTTGCAAAAAATCCCTGTATATTACTTGGATTTGGAGCATAGCCTGTACGAGAGGTTAGGTAAAACCCATACTGACTTTTAGAGAAGTTTTATAAAAGTGTCAGTTGTTGTGGATATCTTGATAAAACATTTGAATATACGTTTGGTTTACTTGATGTTAACTAACTGCACGAAATATGCCTGTCTTGCTGTAGACTGATGAACACTGAGTTTTCATGTGAAATTATTAGAGCTGGTGGTTTTTGGTGAAAAGAATTGTGCAACAATTTGTTTCAATGCCTAATGTGCACATCTGCAGCTCTGCTTCATGGTCAGTGATTGGCTGTTTTTAACTTTCAACGTTCGTGGGGATCTGCCCGCAAATCACAGACGTGGGGTGTCGAGTGATCTTATTCTCATTGGCACAGTCAAATGAACGAAGCCTCTGCTCTCATACACTCTGCCAATAGACACGAAGCAGAGGTGCATGTGTGAATGCGATGCATTGACACAAATTGTTGCATAATTATTTCTACTAAAAATCACCAGCTCTAGAAATATTACGTACAGTCACCGAGCAGTGCCGTGGATGCGAGGCCGCTGCGCTGATACATCCGTCGCTGTGTGCGAAAAATCAGTGTTGTTCGCCACTAGCCACGTGTTAGAGGTTCGAAAATGACGGAGACATGAAGGCAACTGTGATACGCGCATCAAATGCTGCATCGCCTCAACGAGCAAAGCTCTGAAACAGCGTGCAAGGTTTCCTCCGAACCGTTTTTACTACGGGACACTAAGCGGTGATCATATAATTTTATTGATGGGAAGTCTGTAGCAGTGTACAGTGCACATCGCGATCTAAGTTTCACATACATCCGGTTAGTACATTTTGAAGTACGGCAGTCTGAAAAGGCAGTTTTTAGCCATTTCGGAGGGCTAGGAAAAGTGTTTTTATTGAGCATAGAAATGAGGTTCCGACCTTGTCTGAAGTGTATTTTCTTTTCGTACGTTGGCCCAGTGGACACACGTGGATTTGTATCGTAGAAAAAAACCTGTTTATGACATACTACAACGCATTTGAAGTGCTAGGTAGGTGGCCGCCATTTCCCTGCAGCGCTGCTGCTAGCACAAGCCAACTGCTCCGCTCGGCTGTCGCGATGCTAACACCACACAAACTCTCTGTGTGAATACCTCAGTTTGAATCAGTTACGTGGCAACAATATCGCTGCTTACAAGCGCTATTCCGTCACCGTGCATGAAATAACCGCCATATAGGCGGTTCGCGCTAAAGTCAGCACTTTTGAATACCGACATGTTTAGAACAATAATCAAAAAATAATATTCATTGTGACCTTTGAAGTAAACTTTAAATTTCGGTACACTCTGTTCGTTTCGACTGTTATTTAAGACGGTTAATTTCGAATAAAATGGGCAGGAAACTATATGTATATTATCTGAAATTAAAAACGTAATTACAATTTCGAAAGTGCTTACTTTATCCCGAACTACCTATACCTCGCTAGGCCTGTTTGGAGTCGCCCGGAGAAAAATAGAGGAATGTGATAGCCGATTGTTTAACAAATGTAGCTCCTTTCAATGCGCGCTAACCTTGTCGTTTTGCACGATAGAGGCTCAGGAACGAAGCTATAAAGGCGACCTTGAAACGCGCATCAAATGCCGCATCGCCACAACGAGCCAAGCGCTGAACTAGCGTGCAAGGTTTCCAAATATCCATTTTTACAATGGAACTTTAAGCTGCGACTATATATTTTTGTTAAGGGAAAGTCTGTAGCAAAGTTCTGTGTACGTTTCTTTCCGAGTTTCACATGCATCCGGTTAGTACAATTTTTAAGTATGGCAGTCTGAAAAGGCCGTTGTTAGCTATGTTGGTGGGCTTCGAAACAGTGCTTTTAATGAACAAGGTATCATAATGATATTCCATACTAGTCCGAAGGTGTTTTATTTTCGCACGTTGGCACAATAGGTACATGTGCAAATGGTTTCGTTAAAAATCTTTTTTCTCCGCACTTACAGCGTATCTGAATTACATGGTAAGCAGTACCCTTAAGGGTGGTCAAGTGCAATAAATTCGTAATTTTATCTGTATATGAAATAGTGTTAGTTTTGTAGACAGTACTTGTGAGTGCAGTTTCGTCTTACAAAATAATTTTAGCTGGTGAATTTTTCTCAGGACGGTGCGTTAGAGTCAAAATTTGCATGTTCTGCTGCCATGCAAATATTGAAAACCAATTGACTTACGCAGTGAAATAATTCACAGTTAAATAACGTACTATGGACTACGTAATAAAACATTTTAAAAAAATCCTGCAAACTGTTTTTGTATTTTAAAAAATTCTTAATTTGCAACTTTTTTCTGTACTTTTGCGGTTTTTTTTTAAACTAAAAATATAACGTGGTGGGGTTTTAAACGTTGTATTGCATAGTTCATGGGATACAAGTCCACAGTGAATTATTTTATTTTAGTAGATCAGTTTGTTTTCACTATTTGCTTGGCAGCGTAATAAACAAATTTTGATGATACCACCCCGTAATGAGAAAACTATGTGAGCTAAAATTGTTTAGTTAGAGTAATATGTACTCGCAAGTCTCGTCTACAAAACTAACAATATCTCTCCCTGTCACGCGCTTATACGTTTTTTACTGTTCCACGTGAGCCTATTTTGCTTAAAACTTTTCACCATAAAAATGCGGGGTAACAACTGAAAGTGTTAGTCAAAGGAGTGACAATACTGCTGCATGACATTTCAGTGTGTTGCAGTAGAGGCGATACCGCTCCAGATGAGCCGGTAAACATCGCCCTTGGCGCCTTGCCTCACTCATTCAAACACACGGCCAGTTGGCGGACACCTTACAGCTACTAACGCTGTTTCCACGAATATTATTTCTTGAATAGTAAACTGTAACTAATATTAATCTGTTACACATATGTGTTGAAAACAGTTTTTAATATGTATCCAAATGTTTTATAAACAACATGTGTTATTAATATCTTGGCTACGTAATAAAACCGGTTTTCAACATCATATATGTGACGGTTTCACGATATTTGACCTCATTAATAATTGAAATAGTTGTTTTCGCGGAAACAGCGTCAATTGAAACCCGTGGCTTGAAAAAGGTCAGCAACGTCTGAAAATACGCGCAGGTCACTTACAGAAACTACCGATGATCCCCCTCGCTCACGTTCCATATCGATGTGTTTCTTTAGAAAATAATCCCAGCTGGCGCAACGTGACGGGTATCAACACACCGACACGTCCCCCGTCTACCGCAGACCTCGTTGCACGCCGATGTTTACGTCTGACCGGTGGCCCGAGTGAAAACAAACGACGAACGTGAAAGTGTGGCGTCTCCTCGACTTGCCTTCCAGCGCCAGTGGAATCGCTCATTTCGGCGCGTCAGTTTGCCTGAAGCGTATCTCCGCCGAGGTGCAGGAACGACTTCAACCTCAGGAGACGTTTGCTCTCTGCCGCTGCACTATTGGTGCAGCCTGTGTAAACACCTCCGCAAGTAGCACGTCCTACTTCTGTCCGACGTTAAATGACTCTCGGGTAGTGGGATCTTTCGAACATCGTGAACTGCATCATAGAGATGTAGGTTATCGTGGGGAAGGTTGACTGTTTGCTGGGCTTCAATATAGCATGCTGATGTTCGACGGTATTCTTCCGTTACTGGTGGGCCCCATTTGACAGAGTCAGTGATAACTCTGGTGCGGCACTCCTGAACGTTTGTGATTCGTCTGTAAAAATCTCAATCGTGCTACACAACCTTCATCTAATAATGCAAGATGAAGGACGCTAGGCTGGTGTGGAAAATACATTTCGCTTCATTAAATGTTTTCAAGTATTTACATTGTATCTTACCACTAGAAATGATAGTATATCGCGAATATGTTTTGTGCCAACATACCCTTGAAAACACTGCTGTTTCTTGCAACATGTACGACTGGGTGGTATATGTTTGACATTACATAACTGTCTGCATACCAGTAACAGACATCAAATAATTCTTATTGGCTCAGTCAAATAGGGTAACAGCTCCTTGTACGAGCGAAAGCCAGTAAACTGTTGGTAAGGAGACAGGAGTTGAAACCCAGCAAACAGTCATGTTTTCCCACAATAAACCTTCATCTCTACTTATCACTCTTGCTCACCTATTGATATTCTACAGTTTAATGATTTAATTTTACTGTCAAAGTGAAGTTCATATAAGTACTTTATCAAACGTCAACGCAATAAGTGTTTGACCATTTTTTTTTATATATTGCTGAATGCAAACGATTTTGTGTTCCTAAGTGAAACAAACGTGGACCAACAGAACATAAACATTGTATCCACTTTGTTTTATTAACTGAGAGTGGATGAGATAGATTTTGGCCAACGCCCAATTTCGAAACCTGTAGCGTTGGTGAGAGGTGACATGAGGTGAGTATGGATAGGTGGGGGGCACACGAAATCCCCGAGAAAACCCGCCGACCAGTGGTATCGTCCGGCATGGTTTTACTAAGTGTAAGGTTTGCTGTCTGGAAGGACATTTGAGACTTCAAAGTTGGAAGCGCCGTATCACACCTCACGCTAAAGTATTTGAATTAACTTGCAGTCTACTCGCCGACCGAACGAGATCGCAAAGGACTGACATTCGGGAGGTCCCGGGTTCGATTCTCACAGTTTCTCTCCGAGTGCCTTTCATTGTGTGCAACCGTCTCTAATGACCTCGCTTTCGAAGATATAAAAATAATAAAGTCTACTCGCTCGTGGCGATTGTAATTTCAATCCGTAATGTTAAAAGATAAAGACTTATGTTGTACATGACGTGACGATGCTTTTTTTGAAGACAGTACGAATATTTCCGTTCATAAAAATAACAGCCAAAACACTAATTTGGAGTAATTTTCGGCCGCGATAGTATAGTTTTAAATATAATATCATTGGAAAAATATAATTAAATATAATCACGTGTAACGTCGTTTGAGTGTCAGTCCTAAGCAGCATCACTAGGAACCTTGGGCAGGCGGCCACCTGATCAAAACTGACTGTAGGCTACTGAACTCATCCTAGCGCATAGACATGAAAGATAATTGTGCTCCAAAATCACGTTCAGAGGACGTACGTAAGTAAAATAACCTGCACCATAACATGCATGCCATCAGGTACCTTACCTGAAAACTGGACCGTTCTGGGGTTCACCAGCACTATTCAATCGACATGCGTAACACGTTGTGGAAACCTGAAATATGTTTTCTGGAATATTTTCAGGCAGTGTATTACAGTAATTTTAGGTAGGCCCTACACTAGTATGATCGTCAAACGCACTTTCGAACCTTAAGGGGTATGGAAAGGTACGATATTTTATCAGCGGACGTTTATTTGTAAAGTACTATGCCGTACTATGCTTTATTTTCGAGTAAATAATTAAAAACTAGTTATTTTTTAAATAAGGGCTTCAAACCACAAAATCTTCAAAAATGTTTATGTAGTTATGTGGTTGGTGACACACGTTGACAAAGTATTTTATTTTAGGAATTTTATATTGTCTCATCAGTATATTGTTTTTATGAATTTAATATTCGTTACGTATTCACGTTGTTCCTTCCCGTGAGATCCTTTGCTTCTTACGTCATCCAATTATATTTTCTCCTCGAAAATTATTCTTAGAATTCATTCTGATTAGACATCATTTTGTAAAGGTGTGTCTGGAATTGTAAGTTACATTTCTGCCTACAGGCCGGTGCCGTTCATTAATCTACTAGTTGTCTCGTGTGACACGTATTGATTCGTTATTCATTTGGCTACAGTAGAGTAGTTTTCAGACATATTGTTTGCATTCCTGTCCCAACTTTACTTTCCTGTGCTACTTGTGATGTATGTTTTCGAACAAACGCGGATTAGAGAAAGAGTGTGTTTGCGATCACCCCTCCCAAATAGCCCTAAAAGTGTAGACAAGGAAGCATAATCACTGCTAGCTGTGTTATATTTTCGGTTACATGAAAAATAACTTTTGGTATAAATATTACTCTCGTAAAAATAATTTAATATGTTAGTCGGTAAGAATGTAACTCCTTGATGTTGGGTGAGTCAAATAAAGAATATTTTTCGAAACTATTTTACTTTGTTAGGATTGATCTTTTTAACAGACTTTTACATTTGCACTGAAATATACATCGTTTTCGCTAGATATTGACAGAGCTTTTGAACAGCATCGTTCTCGGATTGTTTGCAATTTTTTGTATGTTTGTAGTGTTTTTATGAACCCTACCGCTTCCTTGCTGTAGAAAAATTTTTACTAGTCCTTAGTACATTTTTTTCAGCCATAAATAAACGTATTCTTGTATTACTATTTTACAATACTACTAATATGTGCAAATTATTTTGGTTTTAAAGTAGTATTTTTTTTTTCAGAGTATAAATTCAAAATGTTTGCTTGTAATACCAGTTTAGTTATGTTTTTTACTTTTTTGTGCTAAATTTTTTGTATGTGGCAAATTCAATTTGAAAACAGTGATAAAAACAGTATACTACATTTTTCTACCACCGTTTACTATTTGCATTTAACAAATATTGCAAACTTAACGCAACTGTATTTTAATGAACATTTACATAAATTGATTCTACAAACAACCCGGTTTTATTTATACGCAAAAACAAATATTACGACTTGAAAACGAAGAATTTGTACATCGGGGATATAGTGGATTGTTAATGGCCGTTATCATGCAGGTACTTTTGCGAACGCTATCCCAAGCTCGTAGTCTCTGAAGCGCCGTACTGGTCGAGGAGATAGATCCGTTCGTTGCCGATTCAAGCGCAATTCACACCATGATCAGCATGTACACTGAAAAAAAAAAAAAAAAAAAAAAAAAAAAAATTGGAAAATCACGCAAAATTTGTTTGAAACAACCAAATGGTATATTTGAATAGTTGCAAACAAATATATGGTTTGTTACAACCAAATTATTTCTTTGAAAAATGTTTGTGCTTTTAACCAAATGACGTGGTTGATGACGCCATATATATATATATATATATATATATATATATATATATATATATATATATATATATATATATATAT
>PNEQ01105405.1:44127-74149 GCA_003012365.1 Medauroidea extradentata | reverse complement strand
GAAATATCAGTAAGATCATGAATAAATATTTAAAAGTGTGTTAAATGCAGAGAGGTCTAATTCATCCCACGTGCAATTGCCAGGTAGCGTCACATTCTGCTGGCGCCAATTCAGTCTAATTATAATGTAAGTAGAAATATCAGTAAGATCATGAATAAATATTTAAAAGTGTGTTAAATGCAGAGAGGTCTAATTCATCAGATGTTCTATCACTAATGTTGTATTCAAATAGGAAAATACACGGAACTACGTACAATAAATCGCTACCAACCATACAAGCAGTAAAGTAACTCTTGTTAGTGGTGATGTATATGCAGTTAACGGCTAGTGATTTTTTTCAAAGGTTAAATCTTTAGTGCTCACTTTATCAAGGATGGTCTATAGAGTGATTAAAGAGAGTTTGGTCAGCACTTAACATCGAGGTCTCTTGCGCTGGTGAAGGGTGACATGGTGTAGCCTATGGAACAACACTGGATAAAATGGGTGGGGAAACGGGAGATCTTTGAGAAAACCAATCAACAATCGGCATCGTCCAGCATGATTTGCGCTTACAAAAATCTGGGGACTGACCCCGCCGGGAATTGAACCCTGGTCGTTTTAGTACGAGGCGACTGCTGTAGCCACTGCGCCAAGCACAGCCCCAACTTTTGTTAGTGAACATTTGTCCGGAAATGACACCCTACAAGTTATCAGGGCTGAAAGCGTTAATTTGAATTCCGCGTGCCACTAGTCTCATCGCGAAAGGCGCCTATATATATTCACGATATTCAAGCAAAATTTCAAGCGTAGTGTGTTTGAAATTTAACCCTAGAGAATTTTATCAATTTTCGAAATCTCAGCTGCGTCCTTACGATCAACTACTGAGTTACCCTGCTCTCTAAGACAGTAAGTGGTGTTAAACAGACGAAAGTTGCCATTTGTCGAAAAAAATATTGTAAACAGTACATATAACCAATACCACAACAATGTGAAACTGAATGTTATGAGTTCGAAGCAATGACGAAACTAATATTGTATGTAATATAAATTAAATAGTGTGTAAGCAATGTGCCGCAGACGTCGCATTTAGCAAACTATTTTACAAGTATGAATTATGTTTTTTGTTCCCATCATCTTAAAACCCTTAAATACATCACAGACGTTCTTCATGAGCGACAAAATCTGTTCACGTGATTGAAATAACCTACTGTTTCTACTCCAGCAGATGAATTATCAGTAGGTTTTCTACACGAAACCCACAAAAATATTTTCAAAACGTGCATGTTATAAAAGAACACAAGTTTGAAACTAAGTTGCTATCATTTTAAAAATACAGCAATTGTATTAGAATTATGATTTTGGGGCCTATTAAAATGGCTAAAAACTACTTTCTTTAGACCGCTGTAAGTACAAAAATACCGGCCGGTTTCGCAAAACACAACACTGTAAACACGCGTTGGACTTTAATTCAAAATTTCTGCAAACAAAATTGAAGTTTCATTACGTCTCATAGAAAAAAAAATGAAAAACGAAATCAGTGCACGCAAGTTTGGTGCACAGCGAATAGAAGCGAAGCGGTTACTGTGGAAAGTGGCAAGCTGAACCTTATCTCTCGTCTTCGCGCATCAAACGCGGAAAATTACATCCCGTACATAGCTCTCTAAGAGGACGAGCTAGTGGAGCCGTGTGAAAACTGATGTATTGCAGGTGGCCGGCATCTAGGCGTACATCGTGTTAAGAGAGTAAAACACGGCTCACCTTCTAATGCGCTTAATTACCTGCAGCCCGCAATACTCCTGTTTCCACTCGGTTGTGCTACCTCATCCTTGAACCACTAGATTGGCGCCATTGAGCGCGCGGAATTTATTTTTGGGCACCAATGTTTGTCCCTGAGACTTGGCAGGGTGTCGTTTCCAGACATGTTAATTGGCAAAAGTTGCCTGGGTTTGCGTTGTCTACGACTAATTCAGTTTACGACCCCTATGTCTGTGTGAATATGTGTGTATATGTAATCGTGCTCACATTACCGTCAACAACATAACATAATTTTTATACCACCTCATAAAACGGGTGAAACATGGTAATGTTAAGATTTATTTTTAGGCTGTTAACACATTAAATAATTAAGTCGTATTTCTTACACTCATTAAAAGAAAAGGCGCTAGTAGATTGACTGGATTCAGTTTCTTGGGCGTACTCCATTGCAAATCGAATGACTGTCAAAGAAAACTATAAACAATTAAAAGCAAAACCATAAAATAAGCAGAGTATGCTTTAGTCAGAAAGATACATACAAAACATGAAATTCCAAAATGGAATCGGGTCAAATAAAAACAAGAAACTAACAGATAACAAATGAAAATAATAACAAATAAAATAAAAAACAAGTAACATGTGACACAACGATGAGAAGAAACAAAATACACAGTAGATATCTGACACGAACAGAAAATTAACAAAGAGACGAGACAAAATGCAACAGATATCAGACATATACATAAAAGACAAACGACACAATGAAGAGACGAAACAAAACACAGTAGTTTTTCAGACAGCCAGTGTCACGACGTTTCGGGAACTGGTTTTCATTTGTTATCTGTTTGTTCCTTCTTTTTATTTGACACGATTCCATTTTGGAATTTCATGTTGTGTATATATCTTGCAATGCAACTATGTATCTTCAATGTCGTTTGTGTTTTAAGTCATAGCTTAAATTAGTGTGTCTAATGAGTATGTTTTTTATTTATTTGTACATTTAAATGGTGTTGTTTTGCCCGTATGTACTGACAGTTCACCATTGCTGTTTATGATGCAGCGTAAATAACTAATGCACAGTAACTAACTATGCAAGCGGACTACATAATAAAATTATAATATAAGTGGCTGATAATAATAGTTCAATGGAACGAAGTTTGAAAGCTTTACACAAAGGGTGAAGAAAAAGTGTCAGTTCAGAATCAAACTTTTGTTATATTCTACCTATAAACTGCTAGCATTTATTCGTGGGTGCGTGGAGACATGTAAAAAATTCACTACAATTTTTAGTGACAATTATGTCAGTGTTACGAATCACCAAAAACTAGAATATTTTATAATATTTTAGAAAAAATTGTACATACGTATGTCAAATAATATAAAACCAATTTTTAATAGTGGATAAACACTAGCTTGTATTCACTCTGTTTAATAATGTAGTTTTGTAATATTTTTGCGTTACAAAGGTATTACGTTACTTGTATAATAAATATAATGTGTTACTAAAATGTAGTGCTGTATAATGAATTTCATTGATGTATACGACCGAGCAAAGATTTCATAAAAATATAGTAATTATTACATGTATATTTTAACAAGAACCACAGTAAACATAAATGGCTACAATGAGTTAAAAGAGTTTATAGAGCAGTCAAGTTGCTACAGATCATATTACACTAAGAAGGTTTATTGCCTTCTTCTTGTAAATATTTCATATACATTTTTACTTTGGTCTTTCTTCACGTGCAATTTTTTTTTTAAGCTGTGCTATGTACAGTAAAAATATTTAATGAATTTTTCCTTAATCATCTTCGTTCATCACATACACATAACTGATGATTGACAGTAACTCAGATAATTGACACAAACCGTTAGTATATATAAAACTAACACTAAACATCTTGCAATTTACGACGTTTACTGGCCACGTATCTAAAAGCCTCGCGTAATAATTATGTTAGAAATATTAACGTTGCAAAATTATTACAGAAATTGTTCATTTTCGTTAAAAAAATAAAAAGAAATCTTTGCCTTAACAGGACAGTAGTTACACAAGTATTAGGCAAGGTGAGATTGAAGAACTTAATTATTGATCTAAAGTAAGACTCTCTCTCTCTCATGAATCACGTCTTCATAAAATATATCTCACACTTTTTTTGTTAAGAACGGAAAGGCGCTAGTTAAGCTCCTGTTGCAAGTTTGTTAGATGTTAAAAAAGTTTCACGAAGTTTTGAAGTTCAGAATGAAGTTTAAATTGATTTTTTATGAAATTAGTTTTGAGCCGTTCTCTCACCTTCAGGAAATTTTCTACTTGGGTACGCTTCGTGAATGTTAAAACAATTACGATTTTAAAAGTTCCTGAAACTAATATTTATTCCACATTAATATACAAAACGTAAACGAACATTTATAAATCCTCCTAAATTTGCCCCAGGAAACTAAAAAAATTATCACATCAAAAGTAACGGTGTCCATACGACAGCTATAACTTGTCACTGAATTCTAAATCATATCATGGCATAGTTTTTGTTACTTTTGTTTCTGAAAGACTCTATAAATCTTTCTCGCATATAAATATTCGCTTAACGCCCACTTTGAACGCAATGTACAATAATTAAATAAAAACTATACCGCAGACATGAGATCTATATAAATTAGCTACTCATGGCATGTAGCTTCAAGTATGCTTCTGAAGTACGGACGTTTCTGTTACAACACTACAAGCCGCTAAAGAATTATACTTAAGTTAATTTCGTATTTGCAAAGTTTCGGTGCTATTGGATATCTATTTATCTAACGGCCGGTTGTTTCAACTTCCAACTGACAGGTAGTCAGCTAACACCATGTTAGCATATTCTCTTGTTAAACGCCCAGCTATGTTGTATCAGCCATTTTGTTCCATTGTAAGATACCAAGGTGTTAAAAGAGTTTTGGTGGTGCTTTAATGTGTATGTTGGCAACGTAGTTACTAGAAATGTTGTATTTTTAGCTAGAAAACTTAGATTACGTTGGCTAGTATGCAATGTTTATATATTTTTTTTTCGTATTATTTACAAAATACGTACAAAAAATAAAACGTTTACAAGTGAGATGTGAAGTATAAATTTTTATAACAAGTTCTTTCTGTATTAGGCTATATTGAACAATTCACAAATGTTATTACTGCACAAATACCATATGCACTACACTAAAAATTAACATTACCGTCAAAAATATAAGACAAAATGATAAAACTTAAGTGTTTGAATTGAACATGTGCTCATAGAAGATACATTCTGTTGGGATTCTCTTTATTTCTTAAGATTGGAGGACTTAACTATTAGTTTATAATCTTTCATGACACTGTTTCAAATCTGTTCACATAACATGTTTGCTGTCTACACAAATCAAACCTACCTCAGTGAACACTTGCAAAGCCAATTAAACGTATGTAGAGTCCTTGTAGGAATGACATGTGCAACACGTTAACACTAAATTGTTTAGAAGTAATGTAGGCATTACGATTTTATTCACGACTCGCTAAATGACGAAAACTACTTGTAGGCCTGTGTTTGAAAATGCACTTCTAAATACCAAGCCACACGAGTTACGAAACTTGCGTGGAATCAATAATCAATATTATTAAATTATACAAAAACAGAACTGTGAAACAAAACGACTTAACTTGCATTAAAATAAATCCTACATTCAGTGAAGAAAGCACATAATTATTTACTAACATTGCCAATCACTGAAAATGAACAAAGTATTCACCACACTGAATTATAAAACCCCGACATTAAATAACATTTGTATTCCCCACACTTTAGAACATAACTACAACATGCTGGTAATGATAATTTTACGACAATTTTTCTCTGCAGTTTATAAATATGAAACTTCACACTTCCTACATACTTTTACGTGCACGAGTAGCCACACAAGAGGTTACTAAAGCGTATCAAATCATTACTTAGTATAGTTTAATAATATTCTGTGTAAGCACGAATGATATATAAGTTTTGCAGGAAAAAGTATCAAAAGGACAGATCGTTCAAGAATATTATTCCCATGAAGTAGCAAGCCTAAAATTGTTATGATAGTCATAACTTTATTAGTTTATCGTAAGTAGAATATTATCCCAAGAGCTTTTGGTGCGTGGAAAAAAAAACTGCTCTACAGCACATGGCAACGTTCGGTTACCACCGGTTTTAAGTTGGGTGTCCGAAAACAGAATCGGTATAGGCTGTTCACTATAAACTGCGCACTCAGTGTAACTTGTAATTAATTAAAAATATATTTAATTGGGCCAACATATGTTAACTTTTGAGAGTGTTGAAACGTTTATACTGGTTTATAGTAACATGGAAGTTTTCAAATTAAAAATAGCAAAAATGGCTGCTAAACAATTCTCGCACAGTTCCAGAATGACCTGTACAGAATACGAGTTTTATATCACATCGTAATCAGTGAGAGAGAAAATAAAAATACAAATTTACTTCATGTTTTGAGGTAGGCTAATTATATTACTGATTTAACCTCAAAGTAGTTCCCTAGAGTGATACTTATATTGGTAGCGAAAATGTTATGTCTTGATGTAACAACATTTTGAAGTTATTTTTATATCTCCCGGGAAAGTACAAAAATTATTCAATATATGTCAAAGTATTACTAGTACACAGGTCCTTAATTGCAATACGATAGAAACACATTAATTATAATACTTTTCGAAGTTACAGTTCTACGGAGTTTAATTGAGATAACCATTTTCTATAAACTTGAAATACGCATCGTACAACTTAAAATTTGTTGGTAAACTGAATGTGCTTTATGTCGCAACGTTTGAAAAAATTAATTTTATAGTACGCATCTATCACCTTCAGTCACAATTTTCACAACAGTAATAACATTCCCATTATGGCAATTATTTGAGGAGCGAAACAACTTACGGAGAGTTAAGGACGTAAAAGTACACGTACTTATTAAACACGATGCGAAAGGCCTTTGTTTTAAGTCACTGTCGAGATGACTTGATGAATTAAACATTCTACCAAACTTGGCGACTGCCAAGGACAGCAGTTTCAGGTGTCTTCGTAGCCGGCGCCATATTTAATTCGAGTTTTTCGGCGGTTTTATTCAAACTGTGTAACTGTAAAGAATATACAAACGCATATAAAATAATTTTTCTTAGTTAAAACTGTAAGTGCAACTTAATTAAAATTTAGAAAATAATTGGTCATGTTTAATTGCCACCGATGTAACGAATACTTAATTTTTTTTCACTTAATCTCGTGTTTTCTGGCGATACAAAACTAACAAACCTATGGTTTGCACAAAAATGTATGTATTTACAATATAATCCATAGATTTAAATTCCTTTATATAATGTAGGATACATTTTAAATAGTTATTCAGTCACATACGTGGAAAGAGTTTAAAAAGAAATTGCAAAGTGACATGATTCAGTATAGTAACCCCGAATATTATTATACATGTCAAAGTATGACCATTTCAAGCCTTAAATTTGATTTACCGTACGCTTTTAGAACATACTTACAGGTATGTACAGTTCTACGTTCATCATAGTGAAGTCCCTGATTTTCCCAGTGCACAAGATGTTGCTAGGAATAAAAATACTGTATACAATATAAATAAGGAGTTCAAACTACAACTTGTCTGTAAATCGCATCTTCTTGAAAACTGCATCAGCCAGTCCAGAAAATGACTGTAGCGTCTTGAATTACGTGTTACCCCGTGCCACTGATAATTTTGTTGCTAGGAACGATATCAGTAGAGAAACACCGATAATATACATCACTGTTTCCAGACGAGTAACGAGGACTTGTATCAGATATCCGTGTTCGAAGGCCGGCCCAGGATTCCTGATACTGACTATCCATAGCTTAACGAAATCTTTCCAAACAGATTCTTGGATAATACAGGCAAATTATCTGCCATTGGTCCCGCCTGTAATGATTTCGTTGCCGACTACATGTTAAGTCTGTCTTGCCTTAATAAACAAGGAGCGAAATGGATGAAAATAAATACCAAAACACTCCACTGTTTGTAATAAGTTATAAAAACGCCTCGAATACTGGGTGTCGTGACATGAAATTGGGTTGGAGCTGCGACGGAGTGCACGGGCAGGAAAAACGGGAGACCTCCGAGAAAATCTGCAAGTTTCACGGCAACACGTACCACATTTTCCACCGGCAATGAAACCCTAACGATCGTGTTTCTAAGCCTGTTTTCAGACCAGTACATGTCAATGGTCTTTTGCATAGTGAAAAATTATTGCAAAATAAAATATCAATGCAAAATGAACTGTGAATGTGGTTAAGACAACATGGGGAACGAGGAGATGTATTTTTGTGTGTCGATAATTAGAACTGTAAGTATCACACATTTTGTAATTTATATTTATATAAAAGTTAAAAACAGTGTCTCATCAGTTATATTTTAATAAAAATATTAATTAAAAAACCTATAAGATATGTTAATTCTCAGATTTTATTATGCATGTAATTTCATGTAACGATCTGCTTAGTTTCATTTGCAAGCTCAGTAATCATTCGTGTCCTGATGTAATAATTAGACATTTGTGGGACCGAGGTGACCGCATGGTCAGACCATACGACTCCCAACAAGGCGAATCAGGTTTGATTCCCGGCGCGGTCGGTCTCCGGATTTTCGCATGTGGGAATCGTGCCGGATGATGCCGCTGGTCGGTGGGTTTTCTCGGAGATCTCCCATTTCTCCACCCTTTTATTCCGGCGCTGCTCAATACTCACCTGATGTCACCCCTCACCAGCGCTGAAGACCTCGATGTTAAGTGTTGACCATAATCTCTCACTCACTCACTAGACTGAATGACACTGAATCATTTGTATTTTTCGTTATGATACAATGGTTTGTCCTAAAAATGTATGTATTTGCTAACATTATCCATATATGTACCAGCATGGTAAAGTATAATATACTTAAAATTTTTATATTATAGGTGATAATTTACTTTAGTACGTAATAGCTCATTTATTAACATAATAATACTGCATCTCAGTCTTTATTCAATCATCATTTACGGCTGATATGTAATTTAATTTTATTTCGTTAATGTAGTTTTACCATAGGTTACTATAACATAATTTTCACCGCGTTCACTACATTGTCTTGGGTGTTCAAGTCCGCTGAATTGAGAATTTTTGCCAATAGGTTAGGCATCTACCAATTAGTCTAAATAAGTTGTTTGTTAAAAAATCATTTATGGATATAATGAGAAGAAAATATGTAATGCGTATTTTAAAACAATGCTTGGTGGCTCTGTGGTTACGCTTGGTTTACGCAGATTTTATCGGTGTGAATTAACTATTTTCGTTTATAACTAGTCACATGTTCGTCTTCAGTGCGGTAAATAAAAAAAAGAGAAGTTTAGTACTCTTTCTTCCTTTCCTCTGTCCACATTTTCGCTGTAGTTTTTTCTTGGGAGTAGTTCAATTTTCGTGTTTGTGTTTTATTTCTTAATTTTTTCAATCCTTTATTTTTTTTTCTGAAATATTCAATATCTCAATGTCTTCTTATGCTACTATGTTCCAACTGGTTCTTAATTTAGAAAATGCGATTACATAATATGCATGTGTGCATGTGTTTGTGTGTGTGTAAACGGAGGCAAAACAATTGATTGTCCATACAAACAAATTGCTTGTCCAACTGGACCTATAACCTCGGTAGGACACTGGCAGAGAGACTTTGCGCATAGGCTGTTTACGAGTTGGTTCGTCTGCCCTGGGAGGCGAAAATAGGGCGTAGGTGTACGGAAATGATTTTTAAAAAAACTCCACATCAAAAGCGTAGCACAACAGGCCGTCGGCGCCAGACGCCAACCCACACCCGCATAACCCCGCGACCCCCCTCTCCCTGTCGTGAACACACAGCATGCCAGGTACAAGGGCTGAAGGTGTACTATGCACGAGGCGGCTTGCGTCATGGAGAGCGATTGTTCCTGGACCAGAGAGGGTACTGTGATGGTTGGTGAAGTGGTCGGGAGGATGGGGTGGGAGGAGGTTGATGGGGGCAGGCTGGTTTTGGACTGCCAGTTATCGACATATCTGGAGCGCAGCACATCCCTCGCAGCACGGACAATGCACGGATCGCTCCCAATAGTCGGCTATCGCCAGACGAAATAAAATTCGCGGCCGGGTTTCCTGTCTCACTCGCGCACTCAAAAGCACCGTGATACAATCAGTTCTCCTCCCCCTCCCCTCTACAATTTCCAAACGAGTTGGTTGGAATTCAGCAGTTGTCATTTCTGCATCCTTCACCATGCCCACATGCCTTCTGTGTTCTCATCAGCCTCGTTAATTCACACCTCCATATTAATGCGTGCATGATGATTCAGATCGCGATTATCTGGCTTTGCTGTCTGCAAGGCATAATGGATGAATTGGAATCACGGTATTTTAAACTTTTCATCCCTAACATACGCGGTAATTGACTAAGGTACAGACAATGATTTGGTTTTCGAAATTGTTAAAACAAAAAAGTTTTTTTTTTTTTTTAAATCTAATTTTGTTATGCTTTTCGTTTGATTGCTAATATACAATTAAAAAACATTTTGTCGGTGTGATACTTCAGTAGACCATGCACCATTTGTTGGTTAGATATAAAATATTTTTCTGCTTTGAAATTGTGTTAAAAAATTTATTTTACCATTTTTTCCTATGTGGTTGTAAATGTTAGCACTGTAGGACTGACATGTAATAACTAGAAACTAGAGCATAGTCTGTTGATGCACAACACCGCTCATTTATGTTTTTCGGCACCGTAACTATACAGTCGGCGTACGTTAACTTTTTGGCTGCAGAGTATTTAAGGCCGGAATAACGATGTCTTCACGTTCACTTTACTTCAACTTTCACGTAAGTGCGAGAGACCATGACAAACGCACTTGAACGGGCCCTACCACGATCGCGCCACTAATACTTACGTTCACTTCACGTAACGAAAAACTTGTCGATGTTAAGCTCTTAAGTTAAAGTGATACGTGTAGTTATAACAGGTGATCGCCTGGGCCAATCACATTTCGGAGGAGTTAATGTCCTCCATTGTATCATGTTATCTTTGACTATTAGTTTCAAGGCTCTCTCACGACGTTTTTCATTGCCTGCTTGCAGCTTACGTGAAGGATCGTAATAAGGCACTTCAATTGATTACGTATTACGTACACGTGAACTTGATAAAGTGGTAAGTGACACGTGAACGTGAAGTTATCGTAATCCCGGCGTATTTCTTAACTCTACGTAACCAGTTAACTGTGCACGGTTATTTTATATTTAAGTTTTATTAGGTAGACATGAAAGCATATTGTCGTAGTTATCTGTACAGAAGGCCCCGTACTAAGCGAGATCGCGCAACGGTAACACGTTGAACTAGCATTCGGGAGGACCTGGGTTCAACCACCGCCATCTTTAAATCGGTTTTCCATGGTTTCTCGAAATATGTCTGCGAGAATAATGGGACGACGATGCCTTAACATTGGCTACGACCGATTCTTCTCACATTTACTGTACTCGTAAACGCGCATTTCGTAGTTGTATATCTTCGAAAAGAACACACACGTTAAATTATGTCAGTATAGTTTCAAAAATTCAGCACGTTTATCTAAAACATCATTTTCGGGAACCTCAAAATGACCAAAATAGGTTTTCAGACTGCCGTATCTGTAAAAATAACAACCAGATTCGAAAAACACAACTGCAGAAGCAAGCGTTAGACTTTGAACTATGCTAGCCATAAATAGTGCGGTTGCCGCTTAAGTCCTATATGAAGAAAAGGATAGTAGTAAAGCACTGCACGCCAGCTGATTAGCTTGCGTGAAGAGGCGATAATGAATTTTATACGTCAGTCATCGGCAACCTTACCACTACTGCCTCACACACACTAACACAGCCTATCTAGGGAGGCCCTTTAAACTACTAATGTTATTATAGTAAAAAAAAAAGAAAAAAGAACAGATGTATGTAAAATTTGAAGGTATAGTATTGTATTTGTAATTTGAATAAGGAAAAATTAAGTTTCAAGTATTTATTTTATTCCAGCATGAAAATGAGATTAATGATTAATTAACTGTACAGAAATAATTTAATTGTAATAATTTTGAGGAAAAATTATTGTAAGAGCACCAGGAATCGAACGTTCATCCTTGCGCATGGTGACTGTGCTCTGAACATTTAATCTGTTATAAATTCTTATGTATATATATACATAAAGAAATAAGTAATCTCAATCCAGTAAGAATCGGTGAAAAGAATTGAAGAAGTTTAAAAGGACGAAATGATAGCCAAGTTTAAAGAAATCATGTGGGAATTGAAGTAGCTGGAGAGTTGTTCTGGTTCTGACATGTGACGAGGACGAACAAAGAAAGAGCACCCGAGAAACTTATTAAGCTTGATGCAGGAGGTAGACAGCTTCAAAGAGATCCCAGAGACGATGCTAAATGGAGGGATAAAATGTGTGTGCAGCAGGAAAGCCCGTGATAGAAAGCATCTGCCTAGGTAGATGGTTAAACGAATGAACGGAAGGATAAAAGATGGCACACTGGTCTCGTGGTTGGAGAAATAATACAGATAATAAATACAGATATTTTATCGTGTCTGTTGGCACATTCATACTGCCGCAAAACGGCTCCTACCACACCCATAATCTGTGTATGGGCTATACTCCTAGGCAAGTGCCATAATTTTAGGTCTCATCATGATAAGTATGCGTAATTTCTCAAGTTACGTGAACATTTATCCACTGCTTCTATGTTCTGAGTATGCTATGGATCATGCGCTTTCATCGATGAAGTTCATGAGGAGCAAAACACATTTGATGAATGTTGATGTTAGAAGGCTATTCAGTTACCGTGGGCCTGATTATCTTTCATGTAATAGCGTTTAACATGAGTTCAATATAGATTTACTCGTTAACCGAAGCAGCATACTTCGTGGTGGTTTTGAATGCAGATGTGAATAATCAGTAGGCTAATTATTAACTAACGAAACACAGCTCACGTTAAGGCCTCGCTCTATATTTTTGCAGTGGTTTCGAAAATATTTTTTAACGCAAATAAAAACATATATAAATAATTCATTCTTACAGTTTTAACACGTATATAGCCTATCATCGCTTGTATCTTAATATTTCTGTTTCAATACACCAAACTGATTTTTAGATTTTTGCCCCTGAAATATCACATATTTTGTTTGAAAATAAGCCAAAATGATGCAAATTAAATTTTTTTGTAACCAAACGGTTTATTATTAAAAATACGCTCTAGTAAAATTGTGTATAGTGTGACTGTACACAGTCTCAAATTTTTTCAAAGCATTTGGTTAAATAATATTTGAGTTTTTTTGCAATTGTTTGAAATAAATGAAAGAGCATGGCCTTATGGGCACCGCCTTTACCTCATGCTTCAATTGCGTTGCTGTGTGTTCGTAAACCGGTTTTTTTCTAAGAAAATATTCCACGAGTGCCCATTGTGACAACATGCGAAAATAAAACAAACTTCAGACAAGGTCGGAACCACATTATTAAGATGCCATGTTCATTAAAAGCACTGTTTCTAAGCCCTCAAACATAGCAAAAAATAGCATTTTACAACTGGCGTACTTCAAAATGTACTAACTGGATGTATGTGAAACTCAGATTGCACATGCACTGAACTTAGTTACAAACTTCCCACCAATAATATTATATGGTCACCGCTTAGTGTCTAATAGTAAAAACCGTTTGGCGGGAACCTATCACGCTAGTTCAGCGCTTGGATCGTTGAGGCAACGCGACATTTGATGCGCGCTTCAAGGTCACCCTTAAATCTCTGTTGCTTTTGAGACTCTAACGCACAGGTAGGTGGCGCCCTTAAGGCAAGAATGTGAAACAGAATCGAGCACCAGTATTGAAATAACTACAAATATGTAATGCTGCCGAAAACAGTTTTAGAAAAAAAAATTTAAAAGTGTGAGTAATTTAATACTCCTAATGTGGCATATGGGGTATATGTAATAATAGTAATAACATTAACGGTAATTTTATTTTGTTTTGGATGTCACAGAAACAGTTTTGAACCATTTTAAATTGATTTTCATGATGATAATGCATTCTCAAACCACTTTGAATGTATTAACATAATTTTACCGGCCACGACTCAAGCATAATAATATATGTTAGGATTGTTCTATGCCGACCACGAGTCGTGCAATTATACTTATTTATTATATTCAACTTTATAATTACTGATTATGTACTACATTATGAATCGAAATTAGTCTTTATTTATCTTTAATGAAAAGTTTTACAGTAATTTTATTTACATATTATGTACAAAATGTTTTTCAATAAATATTTGGATTTTTGAAGGAAGGGCTTTTTGGAGTCCTTGCGGAAGCCTGGGTGAACCCAGGAGATGTCTGGTGGCTTTTAAAGAAGGCTATGTTCGTAATTTTGATGCTCATTTAAATATTAAATATAAGGGCGCATCCTAATTGACAGGATTTATTTATTGCCACCAATTTTTAGTTAGTTTGCTAGGCCAGCCGGTCGTGAACGGAGAGAGCCGAGCTGTAGGGCAAAATAAGAATAAGTAATATTGAGTGAACTTCAAGAAATGAAGAGGATTTTACTAAGCCATTTTAGATTCAGCTAAGTACAGCTTGTATAGGCTTTTCGTTTGCGCCTGACGAAACTTTATGTTCTGATAGCTAGA
This sequence comes from Medauroidea extradentata, assembly GCA_003012365.1. Lineage (NCBI taxonomy): Eukaryota > Metazoa > Arthropoda > Insecta > Phasmatodea > Phasmatidae > Medauroidea > Medauroidea extradentata. Next base: position 59,691 of record PNEQ01105405.1, on the reverse strand, counting down.
TAACCTAGACTGAAGTTAATTATTTTGATTTTAAACGAGTAAGATGGTTGAAGACATTTTTTTTCGAAAACTATTTAAACTAAGACATTAATTACATATTTTATCTTAGATTCCTGGATTCGTGAGTGTTAACTTTCTCTAGACCCACAGGTCCTGAACTTGTGTGTGTGTGTATATGTATGTATATATATATATATATATATATATATATATATATATATATATATATATATCACGGCAGCCGGAAATTTAATTTTGCAAAGTTTTTGCTTAAGGACATATTAAACCCTGAGAACTTTATTTGATGTTATCAAGGTGTAAAGTAATTTTAATGCTATTTTGTCTTGAGTGTTACATGGTTGATTTTTGGCTAACCAGTCATTTTTTCCTCACTTAGTTCCTGGCTTTATCAGTTCAGAAATTACACTGACTACTTTAAATTGAAATATTTATTTGATTCTCATTCAGTGTTTTGTGTGTAAAGTATGCTTTCTACAGTAGCAGTATTGAGAATTTGGTTTATGTATGTTTTACACACACTATTTCACTCAAACTTATGTGCTCATGTCACGTTCACACCTTCAGTACTTTTACACAACAACCTACTACACCACAGCACACTCAGTACCCTTCTCAGTGGTGTGCCTATACTCTAATTTTAGCGAGCGCAACGTGTGTAGAAACAGGGATATTAGGAGTAAATTGAACTCGAAGGAGCTATTAGACTAAATACCTTTAAATTATTTCCAAGGCTAATTTAAATACTTGAATTGACAAAATTAATTTATGGAAGTATTGCTATATTGGCAAACTTTTCTTGTCTTCTTTACAGCTGAGGTTCCGGAATAAATCAATGTATCCACCAGGTTGATAATGTCACGAAACAATAGTGTTTCAGAATGTAGCAGGATAGCCTCTATTATCAATTGTATACACTTTAACTAAACGTAAAATTGTTAGTAAGAAAGTGGTTTAAAGTTACATTAAAAATACTACAACAATTTCACCGTTCTTTGTCACTGACTCCGATCTTGTAGTGAACATTAATATATTCAGATATATATTTACATTTACATGAATGTTTATTTATTTCTTGATTTGTCTTCTATACTCGTTCCTTTGTTATTCATACGATTCCTACGAATCCTTGGTGAGTTGTTGTGCGTGCGGCCGTGAGGGGTACAGACGAAAATAAAGTGGATGGGATAAATAAAAAAGTTGGGTGGGGAGAGGGGTGATGGGTACAAGGTCAGAACATAGATGTATCCTTTGGGTATGAACGCAGGATACACCACCTATTCTCCTTTTACCATAGCTGACCTTGTCTTAGGCTGAAACAACTAGCTAATACAAAAAAAAAGCATCAATGACAGCCTTTTACACTTTTTTTTACCAATTGTTGTTATAACTTGTTACTAGGTTCTGTTAACTAGTATATAAAAGTACCAAATGTTATCCTTAGAACATATAGAAACATAATGGTTAAGCCTGATACGGAAACTCAAAAGTTAGTTTAATTTGGGCATTATTTTGTGTTCATAACGACGAAGTGGAAAATTCTCTTTAACTGACTTAAATGAAAGTTTCACAGTCAGAAAGAGCGAAGCGGCTATGTAATTTTTAACCCTTTATATCTACTGTATTGTAACAAACTAATCGACATAATTTCAACTAAAAAAAAAAAATTGAAGCGGGTGTCTTTGGAACCCCGATGTTTGGTATTGTCCAGTATTATGCAAACATTTAATGTAATAGGTTCCAGGCTTTTGTGGCAATCCTTCATCAAAACGTTTTGAGAAAAATTCACAGACAGAACAAAGACGTCTGGCCTACTAACCACACCGGAGAGCCAAAAACGATTTACTTTTTTCAAACACATAATATCGTTGCGAGCTAAGCATGACAGACAGTGGTAGCAAAGGGAGCAGACAGCCGGATATTGTGTGTTGACGTTAGTTATTTATAAATAAAATCAAGTACGAATCACGTTACGCAGCAGGTTATAAATTGATTAAATCTAACTATTAACGATAGTATGGCATTAACATAACTTTCGCCATATTAGTTTTTAACATCAAATTACTAATTAAGTACTTTTGTGCACGTTCACAACTGACATACACAAAGGTTAATCGCTTAAATAAAAAGGACGAATATACTTGTGAACCATCCTCTTAATGTAACTAGCTGTGATGTAATCCTTGCCATTACATAATTCTCTTCACACACTGCGACTACATCAACTTCTGCTAAGCACGTGGAAGTTGGAGGCCGCCTTGCTCGAATCCCGACCCATAAGTAGCTTACGCGAGCTTATCTCGATCCTCTCTTACAGAAACACTGCCCGCAACGGATTTTACGCTGACGTTACTTTGCTCGCCAGAATTTTGTCTCTACGTACCCTAATTAACTGACGTCAAGTTAACTGCTCAGAAAAGTGTTTGTGACATTATTACTCAAACACCCAGTGCTATTTTATTTTGTAACTTTTACAAGATAATTTGCAACACGGTATGAATGCACACGTATGAAGTCTACAATGTCACTGTAGAAAGACTGACTATAGTTTTTGTATATACTCCATTGTGACGAGGATGGTGTCAAAGAGAACTAAAGAGAAAAGGATAACATAAATAAGCAGGGAATGTCACTAGAATACATAAGCAATGTTAAATTCTATAAATGGAATCGGGTTAAATAAAACACAGAGCGCTAAATAATAAAAACAAGAATTAAAAAGCCAGAAATCACCACGACAGACCCCACATGTTTGACGCCTGCTTTGCAAGAGAACAAAACATATTAACCATCATAATACGACACAACGAGTAAACGAAATAAAACACGGTAAATTTCCAGACAAGAACAGAAAAGCGACGTGTCGGGAACTGAAACCTGTTCCCGCCTTCAGACAGTGACACATAGGGTTCGAGAACACGAGTGCAACTTGACAGACATCTTTGTCACAATTTTGTATGTACAAAACACTGCATCCAGTTATGCGCTCTTACTGTAAAATCCTTCAATGATAATAGAAAACGTCTTGTTTACCCTGACGATATCTCCAACGACAAGCAAGTGACGAGAATATTTTTCGAAATACTGTGACAAACTCTGCACTGTGGCAGATCAACCATGCTACGAAGAAAAACGTCTTTCATAGAAATATCGACGTACGGATATGCCGCATTGCACAGTTCCTCACGCCTACTACGTCGACAGCCTACGACGAGGACGAAAGCCGCTTACGATCTACCTTCTGGAAAATGAGTTTCCAGATTCAAAGCGCTCGCAACAACCAGCTACTCTACGCCCGTGGGAAACAACGGATATTGAAATGGGCCAGCGTAGGAAACAAGGATGCGAGCTACGGGAATTTTGAGGAAAAAGCCTTCGGCCGATTATAACCGCCTACGTATTACCAACATGTGAAAGGACAGGTGTTAAACCCTCAGAAGTCTAGCTCCGTATGCTACGTTGGGAAGCAAACGCTTTATACTTTAAATAAACAAGAAGAGATACCTAGACCTAATGTGTATATGGCAAAAGTAAAGTTTTGAGTAAACTTTTACCTTTTTTAACTAAAGTACTAAGATGACCCCACTAGTATAGGAAACTTGAAATTTTATCCAGGTTTGAGGACCAGCGGCAAGAATGTGTTAAGATCATCGCCAACCACGCGTTTCAATTGCGTTGTAACATGCGAGTAAGTACGTTATTCACAAATCTAATCCACGTGATTCCAAATGACCAACGTAGGAAAATAAAACATCCTTCGGACAAGGATGGAATGTCGCTGTTAAGACAGCATGCACATTAAAAACCCTTTTAAGCAGAATTCCAACACAGCTAAAATAGCGTTTTCAGACTGCCATACTTCAGAATGTACTCGTCGGATGTGTGTGAAACTCAGAGTTGTGCACGGAACTTTGACACAGACTTTCCACTAATGGAATTGCAAGGCTATGGTCGCCGCTTTAAGTCCCACAGTAAGAATGGATGGGCGGGAATCGTACAGGTTACTTTAAGGCCACGCTCTCTTGCTCCTACTGTTTTTTTGCGATAGTTATTTTTTAAATTTAAACGAGAGCAGATATCAGAAGACTGTTTGGAAGTTTGTTTAATCTGGTTCTTGCCGCTTTAGTAATTTTTTCTTTTTCAAAACACACGAAATCATACGGTTTCCACCAAAAAGTCAACTAACCAGAATTTCGTTAGTTACATAACTCGCTGAAACCCTTGTATTTACTGCCTTGAAAAAAAAAATCAGCCAACGCGTAGAAAATGATTTTAAAGAAAACTGCCAAAACATATTTTTGATATCTGCTCTCGTTTAGGCGTCAAAAATAAATATCGCAAAAAAAGTATAAATAAGAGAGCATGGTCTTAACTCTTGGCTCGTTGTAGGTACGCGGCAGTAGTTGTGTGCTTCAAGGTTTCCCTTACGGCTACGTCATTTGTAAACCTCTACTCTACTGAAGGTAGGTGGCGCCCTAAGCCACCGAACGTTGTGCAACATTTCGGCCAGTAAAAGAGTATGCAAAACTTCTCAACGTGTGTAAGTTAGGTTAGGAATGTCATTAAAAGATTATTACATGAGTGTAGCCTATAACTATTTCAGGTCCACCAGCGTTCGAAAAAATTATTTTCTCGCAACGAAAATGAGTGATTCCGGGGTACTTTTTAGGTACGAAACAATAGGCACCGAACCTTAAAAAATGTATAGGTGTGTACAATACGCATTTGCCTTTAATATATAGTTGGACCTGTTGTATGAGCTGCGTTGTAGCGTGGTACGAAATGTGATTTTTCGTGTTTAACTATTGAACGTGTTTCCAATGTATTTGTCTACAAAAAGGAGACACGCTTCTATGTTTATATAGTTTTAAAAATAGCGTCAGCTTACTGACAACATGATTGCTAGCTCCTCGACAACGTTGGAGCTGGATAAATACCAGCCATAATCGTAAAACAAATTGATGGAGACCATTTTTTGACTACAACATATATTTTCTGCAAATAAAATGATAGTGGTTCAGATTAAAGTCCCATTGAAAAACATTTTCAGCGAAAACATTGTACGCTAGTTTAGTATACTCTGAGATTACGGACGAATCGGTGTTAACTGACATATTGGAGTCAACTTATCTCCTTCCTCGTTTCCGTGCCTCTAACGTAAATAAAATCTAATCTCCAATTAAACTCTTAATATTACGACACAATATTATAGGGACACAACTGAAGGTCTTATAGGTCCAGTTAACGGCAAGGACAGCACGCTAGTTCAGTGACTTGCGCCTAGGTACCAGGGTGAGGCATGATGAGCATGCTGGTCACCCTTACCACTTCCTCTCTTCTAGACCTCTAAAGGATACTTTGACATGTACACCAAGCGCCGCATCGCCTTTATGAACAAGCCACTGAACTGACCGTTGGTGACTCAACTGGACATAAGTCCAAGCGGTCAGTCTACAATTTGATTGGATATGACTACAATAGAAAAGTCACAGGCATTACTTTATCATGGTTTCGTTGGCATCCGGTTATTACTTTTCGAGATGAACCCGGTGTTTTATAGGAGCCACTAAAACATGAGCAAATATCTGACAGATATAGATACTAAAACCCGTATCTTAGAAACCACAATCAATAATTTACAAATACTACAGGAAGTCTTGATCAAAGCCTGCCAGAACATCCAAGACAAACCAGTTATGTTTCAAAAAGATATGATGCCGTACAACAAAGGCAATAAGGATGCATTACTTTGAATGGACACCAGAGTTTTTGGTCAGTACTTAACATCTAGATCTTAAGCGCTGGTGAGAGGTGACATTATGTGAATATGGAGCAGCGCTGGAATGAAGGAGCTGGGGGAAACAGGAGACTCCCGAGAAAACCCGCCGATCAGCGGCATCCTCCGGCACGATTACCAAATGTAAACACCCGGGGACCTGCCCCGACGAGAATCGAGCCCGGATCGCATTGGTGGGAGACGAATGCTCAAATCTCTGCACCAACCGAGGCCCCAGCACCACATGGAGCATCGTTAGTAGCTATGGCGAATGGTGAACAAGTGTTTATATCTCTTACGGCATGGGGTTAAGGGGAAGTGTTTGACAATATTATGGTATTTTTAGTTTTTTAGCAAATACATTTATTCATATATATTACCAAAATTTTTCTTCGACATAGCATATTATATATTCTTCGGAAACCACTTGACAAAAACAATAATGGAATCTTTCATTAAATTGTAACGCAGAATCATTGCAAGAGAATTATAGGTTGACATTCATGAATTTTCTTGCAATGGTTCTGCATGGCAAATAAATAAAAGATTCCATTATTGTTTATGTCAAGCAGTTTACGAAATCATATTCTATGCTTTGTCGAAAAGAAAATTTTGATAATATAATGTGAATTAGTTTTACGGTTCAAAAACTGAAAATACAGCAAAATTGTCAAACACTCCCCCTAACAGGATAACGTTTCAAAGAACTTTCGCCTTGATGTCGTAAATACATTTACCTAACTACCGAATACTTTTTTTTAAATATCCTGTTTACAGATATTCCAAATTAGAAAAAGTACTGAAAATACAACAACGTTTGTTCAATTTTTTTATTTCAGTTGAATATCAGTGCTATTTACAACGACACTTTAAACTTAGGCAGTGATTTAGCTAAGCACTCGCAGGGTTAAATTTCGTGTAAAATATGCCACTATACGATTATACTTTTGCTAGATATCTTTACTAATTGTTTGCTTAATTGCATTCAAATTTGCATGTATTTTATGTAAATATTTTGTATTAGCTTTAAAATTTGTTTATAGAACTTTAATTTACTATGTATTAATGGAGAGTGAAATACTGTTTAGAGTTTAATGAGCTACCGAATGTAATGGTGCTTTCTTCTTTAGTTAATCCGCCAAGTTTCTGGAGGGTTTAATTACATAAGATTCTTTAGCCCATAAGACATTTTGACCACGTGCTGAAGAGACTATTAAATTGAGAAGAAATCTTAAATTTTAAATATTGTTTATAATGCGACTACCCAAATTAACCCGGAAACCTATGACCTATGATTGTGTTAAACAGGTTTCGTTGAATGTTGTTTTCAGGTAGTACTTTTTAACCTATCAATTTTAACTCTTACAAGTTTATTAACTGCAGTTAACTTATAAGTTAATTTTACAAAATTAAGGGGGTTCTAAAACAATAGTTGCTGTTAAGATTGTATTATTAATGAAATATCCCAGTTTTAATTTGCAAGTCTCCAGTATTAACATTTTTATTTTGGAAACACTGAATGAAAACTTTACAAAACTAGCCACCTGTTATAATTCATGTAGACAACTAGCTCACTTGAATATTCACATTTTTTTTAATTTATTTTCTGCGAGGCGAACAATAATGCTAACAAATCTTTATTACGTTGCCATTTTGTTTTCAGCATTTTACCAGCCGCCTGCCTTTTAAGTAAGAGTTTTTTTATTTATTCGTATATTCCCTTTTTGTAAAACGTAATTTAATAAAACTGCTGGGAAAAGGAATCTCTAAAAAATTTACTGACAAGATGCCACTACCTCTTGCTCGTCGGTATGTACACTGCGCACTCTGCTATTCTGAGCATCCTTCTTCATGTTTTATTTGTTTCTTCCTTTAAGCAGGTCTGCAGCACAGTGGAAGATTCATTAATACTGTCACATTTTAAATAGAGTTTATCGTGATATTTTCTTTTCGGCTATGGGAATTATTATTAACAGCATTGTGACGTTTCCGACATGATAAATATTTAACTCATTAGAAAAACTGGTTACTGGCAAGAGATTTTCATCTCCAGGAAACACCTTATCCCGCAAAATTGTATTAGTATCTGGCAGATTTGTTCTTGCTGATGTGTAGAGAGTAAAGTTACGAAGTTCTTCAAACCTGTGTAAAGATACTATGTAGGGTGGGACATGGATGTTTTTTTAAGGCGCATTGGCATAAGGCTTTGTACCTACAAATTTAAAACATTCTTATGTTATAAGGCATGTGTTATGCCGTACCTACGTCTTGTCTAACCAGCTATTTGCCTTTTCCTACGGTTTATACAAAAATATTTCTAGACAAACAACGGGTAGTTACAGATTATGGAACGAAGTTTCTCTCATATACAGCTACGACAACCTATAGTCATGCTTCATAATCATGACGTTAAAATGATGGTAGTGATTTCGTTGCCACGGTTCTGTAACCACGTGACCACACATCTTGTAAAACATTATGAACTTCTAACTTCATGTCACACTTCATACACATTCTGACCCAATGACATACAAACAAATTTTTATTCACAGAACTACAAACGGTAAACACTCACGAATAAAAACTGAAGACCGGAATCTCGAAAGAAAATATCAAATCTGAACGTAATGTGGGCACGCAAAGCTGCGGAGGACCGGAGCCAATATCGTCACAGAGTTTGTTCGAGTAAGCATACGTCAGTGGATTCTACCCTGTATGCAAATAGTAACGCGACATTTGCTTGTCTCTAGACATATAGTATTTGCTACCAAACTGAACGTACTGTATAAATCATGTTGAACTTTAGAAGTAATACCGCAAAAGACTACGTGTTTTGACAACGAAAAGTTTGTTCTCACATCATAATAAATATGCCATTACATTATTACATTAAAAATTAATATAAATTAGTATCCTTCCTAAAATTGTGTTTATAGTTGTCTATCCTAAATTTCATTTACATTCTTAAGAGTGCGTGGTAGACAGATAAACGTTGAAAACATAATTTGATTTCTACGCATTTTTAGAAGCCAATATGGATAAAACTCTGAATGACAATCCTAGATAATGGTATTTGCCAACTTTGTGATTAAATATTTATCCAAAATTACTAATCCATTACGCGTGATCTCTTGGGCCGCAGTTAAATGTACAAGGTTCCGGCGTCAGAGATTGTGCGTCAGAAGTTCGTAACACAGGAAACAATTTTGTTTAGAACGTTGGCTGAAACTATTGTCTAGGATTGTTATTGTTTTAATCTTCGGAAATAGGCTTCAAGAAATCTACAGTTACAGAGTAATACTTTTAGCTTCGAATTATGTACCACGCCCTCTTACGTCTTTATACGTGTAATTTCTCCCATTCAACCTATTCTCCAGCGAATGTTAACTACACCCGGCGGAAAAATGTATTACAATTAAAAATAATAGCCCCTTCAGAAATATTAAGCAGCCAAGACAATCAATGGCGACTAATATATATATATATATATTAATAATAATAAATAAATAGATGAACATTAACTGTTTTTCAAATTGTACTAATGTTAGTCTCTGCATCATTCCAATGTCGAATGCAATCAGAGTGTTGTATTTTCGGAATTTACGGTTTAATGCTGGTAACTATTAGGGTGAAGATGAAATGAGGTGTGTATGAAACAACTATGAATCGCAAGGGTAGGAAGATGAAACCCATAAGGGTAACAGAAACAACCGCCACATTTCCCACATACGAAAATCGGAAGCAACCCAAACGTGCATCGAATCCAGGGGGAGGCAAATGGTCTAACAAACGCAGTCCAGTTTATGCACCGGTTTATTTTGCTGTAATATTTTCACCCAAACGCATGCAACAAATGATAAATTTCTGCAGACAACGCTGCAGTCGAACAGCGTATTAGCTCGCTGTTAGGACGTGCGTTAACAGCGGCTGAGGGCCAGGAACGGCTACCTCTGACAGTGCCGAGCCCTAGGGGACGGTTTCCTGTACGTCATCGCAAACAGGGGTGTTATCAGTATCACGCCACTCTTGGCCCAGTAATAACTATCCCCGCCCCTTCCTTTTTTAATTGTGTGCGTCTATTGCCGGCTTTCGACCGCTCATCCCCTCAATTCCGCATCCCTCACCAACCCCCTTCTGGCCCGGGGGCTTGCGTCATACAAGCGAGGGAAGGATTTGCTCGAGGCTCAAGCGAACCACCCTCCAACTTCCCCCCAACCCCCAGAGCACTGCTGGATGTTGTATAGGAGTATAGGACACTCGGCTAGAGCTTCTACGTCCCGCATCTCACTCGTTCACTTTCCACTCGCCGCAGCTCTCGTCCCATTTAATGGCGACTTCGGTCTGGACCCTGAAAATTATTAACACATCATTAAATCGGTTCGTACTGAACAGGATGAGGGAACGTGCTTAACACATTATAAAACTCTTGCTGACTGAAAGTAAAAGTGTATTATGTCTTTGTATACATTTGTTTAGCCTTTGAAATGTACCCTGCTTAAGATCTCTTTCCTTGTTATGCAGTTGGTATTTGCACTTGTCTTACACGACAACATTTTAGTTGGTCCATTTGATTAATTTAATTTGATACTCAAATAGACTCATACGGCTTTTACTTGCAAGTTTAACGCACATATGAACACAACTGGGAACTTGGTTCTGACGCAGAAGAAAATGTTTCTTATTTAACTGCTGAACGAGAGAAATGAGAGACTAGTTCTGATATTATTTTGGAATTTCTTTACAGATTTTGTGTTTGAGGGTGTCATAGGATTTCTCAATGTTAGTGTCAACCAACGGAAAAATATTAAAGAATATACTTTAGCGTATGTTTCAGTAATTGCATTATTACATTTTTGCAACACAGAGTTGGCACAAAAGTATATGTTTTCCAGGGTTAGGCGATTTAAATATTTACTTACTGTTTGTTAAGCAGATGCCATAAGTGGTATTGAAATTATGTGCTCGCATTACATTTTATACAACACTCTAGTGATAACCAACTCCATCTGATGGCTTAAAATGTTCGTAGATTTTACCATTCCTATAATTATAAGAGTTATTCTCAAACTGTAATTTTTTTCTAACTTTTTTCCATACAAACCTGAAGGCGTTACAGCACACTTTGATTTTGAATATTCAAAGAAAATATCAATGGTGCCTAGAATGCGAGTCTTCGATTTCTCTTTTAGCCTGCTGCACACATTCATACAGAATCACATCACATTACTGTAAATAAAATTACACTGTTAAATAGTGCTATTTTAGAATATTTGTAGTGCAGGATGTTGCGAAATTTCTATCAGTATTTTGAAATAACACTCCTAAAATCTAAATAAACCAAAAAAGTACTGTACGAACGTAGTTCCGAAAATACATCATTTATGCACTACACATAGTGTACACATTGTGCGTGCTAGAAGGTATTACTATATAGCGATAAATATTGCAGCTATTTTTGGAAGCTGCACACCAGAGATTCGTATTTAATTGAATGATAGTCATTTTATAAAATAGCATTCCACAGTAAAATAATCTAGCTCACACGCCATGCATGAAACACTAAGTACAATAATGTGGCGTTTTCGGTCATACACTGTAAACATTTTTAACCGTAAATTTACGAAAAATACCGGTTATAAAATATGCAGAGATCTTCTTAAATATACCGACACTTAATCAAGGGAAAAAAATGGATACTTCGTATTTTTTTAAAAAAATGTCTTTAAAACTTCATAAAATAAAAATATAAATTCTTCGTATGTTTCAAAAGTATTTTCGTAAAAATCACGAAGACTTCGTAAAATAAATATGTATAATCTTCGTATATTTCAGAATAATGCCGCAGTAATCACTAAGACTATGTTTGTTTTGTGAAAGAGTTTGATTTCGTAGTTACTTTAATTTTTAACAATCGCAACATTTTCAATCAGTAGAATTCTAGTCAGGTGTTGTGTTTCATTTTGTGCTGCAGCAGTTACTGCTTGACAAAACCTGGCACACGGATTTTTTGGACAAACTTTTTGATATATATTAAAAACATGTTGTCAATAAAGTTGTTTCATTTTAATTGCCAAAATGAAGCAACTTTATTGACAACATGTTTTTACACACACACACACACACACACACACACACACACACACACACACACACACATATATATATATATATATATATATATATATATATATATATATATATATATATATATATGGCAATTAAAATGAAACAAATTTATTGACAACATGTTTTTCTGCACGAATTAAGTAATTTATCTGTTTTATTTAAAATTACGTTGTATTTTATTAAATGTTCGATTAAACTTTGTTACTTTGTTATGTAAGTATCAGGTGAAATAACTTATGAACAGCATGGCTGTGTTACTAACAAATGAAGAGAAAAATATTTGTCTAGTTACGAATATTTGAATTTTGCTTACTTTGCAAGAAACGTGCTCATTTGTGTTCTGTATTTTTGACAAAATTGGTATATTATCGCAATTACTTTGGTAATGTAGCTTTCTAACCCATTAAACTGAATTATTTGTGAAAATATTTATACACACTTATTAGACGTATGTAATCAAAATGACTGCGCGGTATCTGAAACTTAATCAGTATAACAGTACTGCAAGTGTTTAAAATTAAATGTAGACAAACGTTTGAGTTCAACACTGGAGGTAATAATACTCTTAACAGACCAGGCACAGGGCAGAATCTCACAGACACAAATTAAACAATGGAAGAGTTATTTATGTAGTGTTGTAGACGGAAAACAAGAAAAATACATCGCCCGGAATTAATCAGCCTGTACGTATTCCACGTATTCAGTAACCCAGGTATTCAACTTTTGAATAAACACACTTCGTAAATTTGAACCACGCTCTGCATCGTTGCGAATTGACAATCGCTTACTTGAAAACACAGTACAGCATAGAAAATACAGACTGCCATAAAAGCAAGCATAATCATTACACATTCTCTTTTCCGCCGGACAGAACTCCCTGTGACTGACTACAATGTCAGAGCTTCAGACGTCTCGCTAGCTATATCCGTAACTTTTTGTTTGCTGTTTCTCCTTTAGAATACACTCATTTCTGTTGCTGTCAGTACAACTACAACTCTCCTCTGACTGGTGCTTTATTCTCTCAGGATCCATTTGTTAGCATTTACTTTCTGATACTGCAGGAACTCCTCCTCTTGACGACATCCTCATTTCCTGTGTCTGTGATATACGATGTTCTGCTTTTACAGTGAGTGGCTCTTGTTCCTTGCGAAGTCATGAATACGCTGCCGTACTGCTTCCATCCATTACATCCCCAATCTAAACACATAATCTTACATGCATAGCAACGAGTGATTAAAATTTTTGAATAATTTCTCTTATTAACTATCGATTCAATAAGATTAATATTTGTTTATAACTTGACTAAAAATATTTGATTTTTAATTCTGCAACAAGTGTAATCAGGTGCCTACGTATTAGGGGTCCTATCACCTGCGTTGAAATGTCCATTTTTCGAATAATAAAACAAATTAATAAATTTTTTTGAACCGTTTCATTAAAGTGCTTTCACATTCTACAAAACTTTTCGAATATTGTAAGAAAATTTTAATATACACATTACCTAACTATAATGAAACATTGCGAATTTATTTACAGTTAAAAATATTGACTGATTTCATCCTAATTATTTGTCAGATGTAAAAGACTAATGATTGATTTTGTCAGAATACAGTTTAATGTCACATATAGATAACTAGATAGCTGATATATCTACTTGTAACATTTATAATCGCTTTTGTCATATATATATATATATATATATATATATATATATATATATATATATATATATATATATATATATATATATGTTTTCTTGACATGCTAATTAACACATTTATAATTATATACATGTCAGTAAGAACAATCATAAGGGCAGTGTAGACATCAGCAGATAACTTAAAGGTGGATAAATTAAGTTACTTAGTTGTATTAATTTTACGATACACGATTAGTCATTCTAAAGAACAAAATTACCAGAAACAAGTAATTATAACATATCTCGCAATGCCCCACCTAAAGTCGTATAAAAACACAAGTTTACTTCCTGTCAGCGTGCCACAAAATTAAAGTACTTTCCCTGCTGCGTTTTCAGTACTGTTCCGATAAACGGTGCTTCAAGAAATGTTTATTATACATATTAAAATAAATAAAACTTTTCAATCTAGTAACTTAGATTAAATTCAAAATTTTAACTATTTACCAAATACAGAAACATTATACATTTAAAAATTGACTGATACAATTACTTAGCAGAATATGATAAACAAAATACTAAGATTCCTTAAAATATTGTGTAGTTGTGAAGGAGACTATTGAGAAGTGGGGTTTTAGGAACTTAATTTAATTTTATCATTGTATAGCTACACAAATTAAATAATTGTAAAGTACCTTTGAATTTCGTGTTTTTTACTACTGTGCAATTATTCTTCAACATAAAATGTACTACAAACAAAATATGTTTTATCGTGACTTATATACTAACAGGTGACCGAAGAAACCTAGTAAAATTTAACAGGAAACAATTCATAAACGCATTATATTTTCAATTTGAACACAATGAATAAAAACGATTTTAATCTAAACGTTACTGAGATATTTTGATAAACTGCTTAGATTTAAAGATAATTGTAAAAGTCTGTCCTAAAATAAATTAATGTTATAGCCATGGTACAAGGATGTGGTGTATGAAAGCTTAGTATCATTTTGTGTCCACTGTTAAATTGTCCTTTTTTTGTAATTTCTTCAACCCGATAATGACTTATTTTACTGGGAATTGAACACTTTACCTTTCAGAATAATTTTTCGGTGGTTCAGAAAAGTTGTTTATGTAGCTACAAGTGAACCCGGCGTGAAAGAAAAATATTCGTATTGTTACAAATTTAAAACACAAAACTTTTCAATGTGGGCAATTCCCATGAGTTCTTTGGGATAGAGGTCTTATAATTACAAATAAAAGAGTTAAATTAAGTACTGGATTTAATAGCTCACAAAGCTACGAAATACACAAAACAGTAATCAACTAGAACTCTCACAACACAATTAGTTATGCACACAATTACTCCTGCATCACAGACACGTTAATTAACTTTGACAATTAAAGCACAAGAAAAGTCAACCATCAATTAATTAAACACTATAAATCACAATAAAATTCAGTCATATATCCAATCAACAGTATTTCTAATAATGACAATGTACAACCTTATCAGTCCGAAGTGGTGATGGCTCACCATGTGCTGCGCAGCACCCCGAGTGCACGCTGTCTTCACTCTTGAGGTCTTCTGTTCGACTCCCGTCGCGCACCTCCTCTTCGCCTGTCAGCCCGCCGCAGCAGTCCTCTTGTATCGCCAAACACTGCTCCGAAGGTAGCATCCTGCCGCCTCACAGTAGACTTTGACGTCACCAAGATGTCTTCACCAGTCTCTCTCCACAGGCGTAGCACCTTCCTCTAGCACTACCAATAGCGAACTCTCCTCAAATGTGCCGATTATGTGCTTTTATGCTAGCCCAGACAGTCGGGTGTTCCCCGCATTACAGGGGTCTAAAAATAGATATTTCATCATGTTTCGGATGTGCTTGTAGTCACGTCGGCCGCCCTCGAAGGGTTAAGACGCAGTTGGGACAGGTATCTATGACGTAGTTTCGGCGGGATTCCCACTATGAGCCACCCGGGCTTTGAATCATCGGCCAGCCCTCAAGGT
>PNEQ01105405.1:0-44027 GCA_003012365.1 Medauroidea extradentata | reverse complement strand
ATTCATTTTCGCCACCCCTGTTCCGCTATTGTTCCATACTCACCAGATATGATCCTTACCAGAGTTCAAGCTCTTTGTTTTAAGCGCTGGCAAAATCAACTACATTGAAATAACAACTTGCATTATTAATCGGTGTCCTTGTTCTGTATGGGATTTGAGTTAAATATGAAATAATGAGTGTTTTTAAGTGCGTAAATTACACAGATATGTACTATTACTAGATTTTTTAACTTAAAGTACATTAAATGACAAATGTAAGGTAAATGAACTAAATGCTTGTGACATTATATATTGGAAGTTTCATTTATGTTGTATTGCAAGAGTTATATAAAATTTACCTTTGTATGCACGCTACACATTTTTACAGGTATTTCTCGCTACAAAACATAAGAAAAATAAAAAAAACGAGAGAACACTACGTATTAAAAATTAGTCGTAACTGGACGTCGTCATCAAGATATTTTCAAACACGTCTTCCATGATATCGTAAACTATGAAAAATTTTGTTGTATTTCACGTATTTTAACAGTGCACATAAAAGTTGGTTTGCAGTAGCATGATATGTTTTGCTCTTCCGTTGTTAGTTTTTAGGCTAATTTGTTGGCGTTTGTAACAAAAACGTTTATACATGAATACAATTTTTTGAGCGTAAGTGAACAATTATGGTAAGATTTATTAGGTAGAAATAGCAAAGTTATTGGTATGTACGAAAATATGTGACATATAATTCGTTAAATGAAATAATTTGAAAGAATTGGCTTTAAAAATATTTTTCCCGTTATTTGTAAAATCAGAAAACCAGAAAAAGTTTTCTAGAGACCAAATTCACATAAGAGAAAACTATTTTTTGTTGTTTTTATTTATTTTTTTTACTTCGGGCTGTGAAACAAATGTTTACGTAGGCACGGGTGTCGTCTGGAGGGGTAGTCATGCGATCGGTAGGTTGAGTCACTAGCTGAATGAAGCTTTGTTATTTTTAAAAAAATGTTCTTTTGAGACAAGTGTTCAATACAATTATATGTCTGGTGCTTGTATATTTGGTTTCAGAATCTTCCTTCCGGCATAAATTAGCTTTTTCCTCTGTCCGTACGGGACCCACAACGGCGTACTTGCCTTCCAGCACTGAAATTTAGTAACAATTCTATACAGGGCTACTCTCGTTTTGCATGTACGCTATCAATACCGCTCGAAAGCGAGCTTCATCGGTGAACTTCTACTGCGACACCAATGCATTTTATCACTTCTTCAACTTCACATTATTTGCCCTCAATTTTCGCTGATAAACTCTAATCCAGCTCTCTCAACCTAACTTTTCATAATAATATGTGTTTTGCTTGAAACTTTCATGAGTTTTTTTAACGTCTGAATTTGTAACTCTCGAAGATGTATGCACGTATCTCTCGGCTGTTAGTGTAATAAATATACATATATTTAAAGACGTTTTCTGTGACACACCATTTGCTGGAATAGCGTACGTTTTAAAATACTTCTTCAGTTCATAACTTTAACGTTAGTAAAATCGGTAGAGGTATCATCGTAATTGTTCAGAAACTTTAATTTTAAAATATGTTTGTTGACAGATTAAGAAAGGAATGTTTTACAGGAAACAAAGTGACATTTATGTGTACTTTAAAAAGTTTATTAATAACGCCTTCTGCTACGCAACCGGTGTAACGTACGCTATGCAGTTTGTCTACCACACGGGCGCAGTTCTCTGCACATTCGTTCAGTTGGCGTTCAGGCCCTGTATGTTGTGTCAACTATCACACCAATTCACAACTATACAAATGCATTTATTATAATAACGACATATCACTAAAAATACCAACATAGTCTTGCAGGTATAGCACTAAAAAAAAAAAAAAAAAAAAAAACAGTTTTGTGGAGGTCACAAAATGTTTCGTTGATGTGGACCTCACAAACATTTTTTGTACTAGTTACAAAAGTTTTTGTTGCTTGTGCAAAACTTTACCGGGAGCAGCATAAAATTTTCTGGTGACCACAAAAATATTTGGTGAGATCCATAATGATAATATATTTTGTAGTGGTTACACAGTTTTTTTAAACGCAGTTTGTAAGAAGTATTGGTCTTAAACAGCCATTGGTACACTATTGATGTTCACAGAACGTATTTAACTAGGTCTCCAAGAGGCGGCTTGGAAGTCGGCGCATCACTTGCTACGCCGTAGAAAAGATTGTAAGGTTCTACACAGCATACTTAGTGTGTTCAGAATAGAGATAATTTGTTTAATATTTATACGTAGTTTTATGTAACACAGATATGCTCAGAAAGTCGTCAAACAACGGCACCTACTGAACTAAACGTAGGCTCCGAACCACTTGTTTACACGGCTCGATGCCCTTATGTAGTACTAAGCTCTCGGATCGAAGCACTTACCCTTGCTTCGCCAAATTTTACGATAGGTACAGGTTTGGAAGGAGCAATATTATTCTTAGGGAAAGCTTACATTTTGGTGGCCTTATGGAATCTATACCTGCTAAATTGTTTCATTTACTGGTTAACACTGTTGTAAAAAACTTATCTTTCTTCTTTGTTAGTTTCTTCAGAGTATACTTTGTCATATCGAACGGTGCAAATAGTGTCACTGGGTGGTTAGATAGAGTCAACATTATCCGCGCGGTTTTCAAATTTAAACGAATATAAATAAGTGCATGACTTTTTCGGTAAGATTATAAGAGCACATAGAGATCCTCTAATTACCTCTCTGCAGCTTCAATATGCACTGGAAGAGAATCGAATAGTGTTGCTTTAAGAACTCTTTAAATAGCTGTTTATGTTTTTTTCCTGTGGTTCTGCAATCATGTACTTTATTCAAAGTAATATGGATTGTTTGAATATTTTCAACGGTAATCTCCCTTATCATATTACTACACAAAGATTTGTCGACATACTGTAAAAAAACTAATGGAAGTTTTCAACCCGTACGCACTATTTTACAGTTAAAATTTAGATTTTAAACAGAGAAAATAACGTATATTGTTGCTATAAATGTCTAGTAATCTTAGTACACATTAGACTTTTTCCTCAAAATATATAGGAACGCTACTTTTAATGTACGGAAATAATTTTACTACACTACTATATACGTCTGCATATTAGTCGTGCAAATTTACAAATACTTAGTTACAGTGTATACTTCAAACACTCATGACTCTGAGATTGCAACATCAACATGTATATGAGCTGTCAAACAAGGTGGATATTTTAGATCTGTGGTAGGCAAAACATTGCACAACTACGGAGCACGCCGTTAAATGAGCAACGTAAATGGTAAACGAACGTGTGAAGGAATGATGTGCCATGATGGTCGTACAATCAATTGTACTATTTGTAACGGGAATGTTAACCAGCCGTTAGGTCATACGGTCCTCCCCGGCCCCCACGGGCACAGAACAGAGATCACGCTCTGCCGCCGCAACTATGATTGGCTAATAGGCAGTTGGAACCGACAAACCGCTTAGCGGAACACAACACTACGCCGCCCATAGTCTTCCAATGGGGAGCAGTCTCTAGCGAGAGAGCCCAGGGCCTTCCATCCCGGGATCTCGCCCAATCCCGACTGAGGTCCTCCGCTATGTCGTCCCCTTGGTATGAGTTCGGGGGCGCTACCCGTATCCCTAACAGACTGTCCTGTGCCCTGAGTACGAACTCGTCCGGGTCGTTGCGATATGTACAGATTGCTTACGAAACACGTACCACAAATATCGAGCACAAACACTTTTGTGGAGAGTGTTTCGTTATGTTTCTGCGGAACCGCGGGGTTAACGAAACTCTGTGACTTCAATATTTAAGGAAGCCAACGAACAAAATGCTGGTGCTAGTATTTAGCTAATGGGTGTTGAAAATGTGATTTCACATTATGATTACTGTCTCTTTGCTACTATTTTGTGACTCTTGAAGAATTCCGTGCTAAAAAAATACATACATTTTTTACATATTACATTATGATAGTTTGTTAAAAAAAGTGTTGTAGTGTTGGCCACAG
Source organism: Medauroidea extradentata (assembly GCA_003012365.1). Classification (NCBI taxonomy): domain Eukaryota; kingdom Metazoa; phylum Arthropoda; class Insecta; order Phasmatodea; family Phasmatidae; genus Medauroidea; species Medauroidea extradentata. The sequence continues at coordinate 40,020 of PNEQ01105405.1, read as the reverse complement.
AAATGACTATTCCTCATAATGATTCCTGTCTCATTACTACGATTATTGATCTCGCAGAGAATTTTGTTTTAATAAGGTGCATTGTTTTACACGTCTACAGATTTTTCGCAGAACAAATTGTAGTGTTGTGATTAAAAACAATAGCAGCGAGGGTTTTGCTCGAAAATAAATATTTCATCGTTTTATTTATTAAAGGCTGTACAGTAAACCATGCTGGCATTATAAAGTACAAGATACGAATTTAAATATAGCCGTACAACTACCGTTACATTTGCAATATTGAAGTATATTTCAAGCATGTCTTTATTTTAACGTCTGAAATATTTATATTGTACACTCTGCGCCATCCGTTGACTAAGAAAGAAACAACAGACTACGTAGTTCATCTGTCCGGCACTAGTGCCATTCGATACGTGAATGCATCGATTTCGATTTCTCTTTGACTCCATAACCTGAACGAATTATTTGATTGCGCCTATTTATGCTTGGGGATAATTCAAAGCGCGGAGATGTGCTCTCAGTAATATTTTAGTACGTATTTTGAATTAAACAACTTAACTAGTCCACAAAAATCAAATCATACATATAATGTGCTGCTAACTTATTTTGTATCACCGGCCATTTTCCTCGTGGAGGATATCACGATGTAGAAACGCTGTCCACCGTATGTGACGAGCGTACGTACTCAAGATTTGCATTCGCTACCGCTGCATCGTCATCAAACTATGGAATTGCAGTGCGATAGCGAAATACGAGACTTTCATACCCAGCCCAGTTCCGAATGCGGTGAACACACAGAAAATAGCTTCTCAATGAAACGAAACTTGCGATGTGTAATGTCGGTACTCAGGCCGCGGGTCTGCTTCCGGGCACTTACGCAGCCAACTCGTCGACACGTCCCAGAGGAAGGGTCCTCTCCGCGTCTGCCCAGCATATGGGCAACCACCGCCACAACGATTCCAACCCAGCCCCAGTCACAGGAGGAAACATTACTGTGGGGCTGTTTGGTCACCCGTAGCACCACCTAATTTCCATGGCACTTATGAGTTTACCAGTCCGACCGCAAGGGTACTAAAGACCATGCAGAATGCACCTTCATCGGAGCGCCAGTGAAACACCTTTACAGCCAATAGGCCCGATCGCACAGCCAGGTTCCCCTGACTGTCGTCAGCTTCGTCCATTACCATTACACAGGTCTCTTCACTTCGAAACCCGGGCTTTTGGGCCCCTATGGCCTGAGTGCTAGGTAGTCTTAACACTTCACCACGCGGATCTCCTGGGTGTCAGCTGTCGGACATACCATAATGGCAGATATCCTTTTCCCAGCTCGGAGGAGCCAGACTGCATAGGGACCGCACGCCAGAGCCTGCGTAGGTTCTAAGATCCGGTGACGCGACGAAGATCCGTGGTGGTCGTTCACAAACTATCTGACTAAATGTGCCACAAGCGGTCACAAATTGGTTTTGTATTGGTCTCCGACCAGAACATTCAGCTTTAATACATTCACCATGTTCAGGTTGCTGGACAGCTAGTTAAGTGGACTGGGCGAGAACATGGTTGGATTACAATGGACAATGGTACTCCACACAGTAACACCAGTTGCTAGGCTAGTGTGATGTCCATGATGTAGGACTCCGGCATACGGGCTCTATGGTGCTAGCAAACATGAACGCACTTATCGCTGCGCTGCAAGTAGATGTAGGTTCTTTCCTCCGTCTTGGCATTCCATTTACAATTCAGAAGAAATTAAACGCTTATTAGTCAGTGGCAGCAGCAACGATCGGTTGTGGCAGCTCAACATACACTTAGACATTACTTGATGTGCGATATGTACGAACTACAGAACTAGCGTATTTGTTGTTGATACATGATCCACAATAAAAAATAAATTGATGCATGAAATGTGTGACCCTGGCATGCTACGATTCTCCCTCGGTCAATGGCTACACCTTTTCGCGTGGTTATAATGTTCAATGAGGAGCCCTCATTCTGCCTGTGCATACGAACTGCAAGGAAATCCTGTTCCACTACGTATAAGCGTACCACCAACGTCTGTATCAATGTCGTCACTGGTGCACGTGCCGCGCATATAAAAATAATAAAATTTCATGTCATGCACGTATGCAGTTCTTCAATACTGGATATGAGGTTTGGATGTCTATCGGGAAGGATAGCATGCATAAAATGTAAAGCGCAGCGTGTTTCTTTAGCGACAAGTGTTGGAATATTTATTTTAGTAGTGAGTCGAGATTTGGTTGGAGAAAAGGACAGACAATGTTAAGAATGTACGATGCACCCGTCATGCTCCCCTGGATTAATAACACTGAAGATTGGGTTGTGTAGCTAATAGCCGCCCACACCATTATGTGTCAGGTATGATGTTTGATGAGAACCTATGCGCAATGCATTGTTATACTTCTTTGCACGTCTAAGAACTCTTTTTTGTTCAAGAACTGCATCACTAATACAAATGCACTATGTCGGCCTTCCTAATGCGCTCTAGTCCGTCACCACTAGAGACTTTCACAACGATTAGCAGGTGTCACAGGCAAATGTGGCTGATAATCACGACAAAGTAAACCTTCAGCAATCAATTAAATATGTGTACTTCCTGCAGACACGCAAGTTGCCACAGTGGCTCTAAGTGTATGAAAGTTACATTCATACATTAAAACAGCAACAGCGGGTTAAGACATCCTTTTGTCAGATTGCTTTATGAGTGCAGTGAGTAGGGTGCAGAGAAATAGAGCTGAATAAGTTACATGGCTAATAGAGCTTCTTTGCTTCCTAACTTCACCATCGATAGAGTATCTGCATGCCGTACTTCGAATGAGTAGCACCTTTGTAGGATATCCCTCTATTCTCTCAGGGTCCCATTATATGGCCACGCTTAAAGTCAGCTGACTGCTCAGTGATGTTCATTGTAGACTTACAGGTTCGAGACAAACATTTTGATAAAAAAAATGCCATTAAATGGGAGAGCTAACTGTACTTGTCACGATATCGAACTACTTTCATTAAGACACTTGGTCGAATGGCTGGAGACCAGTGCAATGGTCAGAACCATTCTATTTAAAATCTGAATGTTCACCACACATGGAGACTTTGTGTTTTAATGCAGTTTGGATTCATAATTTCACCTGTAAACTTCAATTTATTTACAAGTTTTTATTTGCAAATTATTTCATTCTCTGTTTTGCGTATGTGTTTACCGATAGTTAATTCCTAATGCATTGGAGAAATTCGGAAATAGAGTTATGTATACTCTGATTAAAGTTACAAAGTATAATGGAAAATACGAATTTGGAACTAACATGTGGAATTTTCGAACGACAAATATACACTAACCAAGGGATTATAATGCCTTATGTAGCAACAGTTATAATTCAACATCTTCATTTAACTCGCTATATTAATTCTGTTCAAGAAAATATTTATTTTATTTGTAGCCTACCATCATTTTGCGTACCTATGCTTGAAGAATTGTTTATCTTATTGAGCGCAATAATCTACTAACTCTAAACGTATTTAAGACAAATATGCGTTGCTTAATGTTATGTAGATTTTAATCTAAATAATTGGCAATACTGGTATTTTGTTCACTTAATACAACACTGTTGGCATTGAAAATGCAATTTTTTAAATGTTTTAAAAAATATAGTTTAAAGTATGTATATAATGGTTAGGGTTATGTTTACCGTTTCTCACATTCTAACGAACATAACTCTGTAGTCTGTATATTCTTACATCTGTACAATAATAACTACTACTGGAGTGAAATTCATTTTTAACAACTGACATTTATGGAACTGCATAACAATACAATATTTTACAAAATTACTGTCTCTAACTTTCGAACAATAGGTTCCAAAACAAACACTTCTTCTAAAATACGTTTTTAAAAATTCTACATGTCATCTGGCTTGCTTGTTAGCATATTTTTGCTATGCATAATGAAAATAAGCAAACTGAAAACGATTGTAAAACATTTAGTTGTTATCATTGGCATTCAGTAAGAGATACATTTTCATATAATTATTTCAACTAAATGAACAAACATAAGTTCATGCAGATAAATTGGATTAATTCTGCACATTTCTACATAGAAGTGTAAGTATTTATTATTATCATCAAGATAATCATTGCGTAGGCCTAAATAACATTACTTTTATGTTCTTATCAAAGTTGATTCTGCTGCAATTAAAACATTTTATTAAATTTCTCTCAGATTTTACTGTACACGGCTGTAATGACTAACATAAGTACAGCATACATTCAATTTCGCGAAATTATAAACAGAAATAAATATCTAATACAAATTGAGCACATTTTCTTTTATGCTTGTTCATACACACACTCAAGACATGTTACCTGCATTATATATTTTACATACATGCCTATATAGACGTATATTCTCTATGTTAATCAAGTAATACGGGTCAGGCTCACGCACTCTGCAGCACAAAGCTGTTGTGTTCATTTGATTATCGCCGCGTGTAATATTCGGTGCGGTTATTGTTCTCATCAACAACGTTTACGCGCGTTAATCCGCCCGTTCCACTGTTGCTAATGCTGGCAGACTCGCTGCACCGGTAGCTTCCGCTGCGGGTCATCGATCGTCACAATCAGAACACACTAGGGTCACGGTTGTTGATGCTACAGTATCAATGTGACCACTACCTCTGCCGGCTGCGCTGAAAGTGCCAGCCTGTTAGTCGACTTACTGTCGCCACTCGCGTAGCTATGAATGTTTTTGACAAGATTCTACGAAAATAAATTTAAGAAATATTTCTAAAACAAGTGGACCATATTTCCAAAGAAACTATTTTATTATGTGAATATTTATTTTAAATATAATTTGTTTCGTTTTAAAATAATTTTAAATTTATAAGGTTTCTTTTCATCAGTTGTAATGCACTATACCCGCCTTCGAAAACTGGATATTTAGTTTCCTTAATGAAGAATTTTACTCGTTTCCATTGTTTCCGAAAAACCTATTTTCTTGAGCTTAAGAAGAAGTTACCTGTTTTTATAGTAAACTTTCTTTCCGCGAAATTTACTTTTATTGCTATAATTTTCAAAATTAAGTTTTATACTCTTTACACATTCAAAATTGTCATTTGTACTTCAACTTATTTTCCAAATTTGGCACGAATAGTGAATCAGTTTTCAATGTACGACTAAATAGCTATCTTTTACAATGTCACTGTAAATGACTGCTGTAAGTACTCATTAGTACATTCTACGAGCTAATTTTATTATTTATGAACATAGAGTGCGGTTAAAATTAGATAATTGTTATGGTAAATAATCCAATCTCTCACATAATACATATACAGACGACATTTAAAAATAAACGTTTTTAATATTAAAAAAAGATACGAAATGTGTACGCTATCACTAAATTCTGTTTAATACCATCTGTATAATAATTCACATTACAAAACATAACAATTCTGCTAACACCTGCCAGCAATTGTATGAATAAACGTTATTCAAGCAGAAAATTACTCGCTGAAATGAACTTTACAAAATAATTTTTGTTAAAAATAACAGCAAATATTCTCAAAATGTCAATAGTCACTGCCCCATTTTATTCAGGTAAAATAATTAAATTTCTTTGTTAAGACTAAATGTGATATTAACATTTTGTTTAAACGAAAACAGAATAATGATACAATCTGGCTTTGACATTTAGGATACAGTACTGTTATTTTGTGTTACAGAATTTAGAAGGCAATATACGGAATTTTCGTAAACAGTTATCTAAAAAGCAGCAACAAAACCAACATCCTACAAAAATAATTTACTATAGATGTTCAAATCTATTAAAATACACTGATAAATATTTACAAGCATTAATCAGTAGACTGTTGGAAAAATATACATAAAATTTGAAATGGGAATGAACAAAAGTGGTCACATTGCATTCAAAGTTCTAAGAAAAAGAATTTCTAACACTGAAGAGTACTACAGTGTTTGGTACATAACTGTTAACTTAGGATATGTAGGTAAAGCGAAAGAGACACAGGTAAACGTCATTCGGGATAAAGTGAGCACTAAACATTTAACTTTTGAAAAATATCACTAGTCGTTACTGCACATAATTCAGCTTTAAATATAGTTGCTTTATTCCTTGTATTGTGGGCACCAAAGTTACCCAGTATAATTCTATTTATTTTCCTATTTAAATACAACAATACCGAAACAAAATAACCTACATACTTCTATTTTACATAATTAATAAGCTTATTTTTATCGAACTATGCAGCTTCCTACCGACTGCACAATTTATCTTACATGCGCAAACTTCAAGTGACGTGTCCAGAGAGGTTAAACATTTCCCGTCGTTAGCTGTTACACGCGTAAAAATATGAATTGGCTGAAAATAGAACTTTAGCAGGGACTTTTGAGTGCTCACATTATCGCGAACCGCCTATAAATGGAATTCAGTTTTAAAAATATTTTACGAATAATGGAAAAGTACCTATATTACTACTTTTATCACAAACGGGAGACAGTAATTATTCAAAACATTTATTGTTAAGAGTAGTCTAAATGTATTCGTAGTCACGTCACAGGCTCTTCGACATTAAAGCGACTGTGTAGTTTCTGTATTTCCTTTGTCTGGGCTAAGAAACTAACCAATTGTTATGGATTGTTGCCCCTGGCACATTGGCAGCCGGCAAAGCTGGTTGCAGAATATCGCTGTGTCTGGTCTTCAGTACGGATGGCTGGATAACAATTGTTCCGTAGAGAGATGCTTGTTATCTGTGGAGCTGGACCCGGCTTATGTGTCGGTAGAGTAAGGCAGGGTGAGTGTACATGGGTCTGGAAGTTGAGCACTTCTAGCTCCATTCATTTCAATGCAGCCAGCGACCGTAAAGCTGAGAAGTAGATATGTTGCTTCCGAGTTATTGTTACACGTAGCGTGCTCATTCCCGAAGAGGGTTTTGTAGCAGAGCAGTATCCTCGGAGTTCAGCACATAACGTCAAGCCACGAAACTTGGCAGCACAAACCAGGCGATACTGACGAGCGACTGTTAGCTTTATCCAGCTGACTTGTGTGGTGTTAACGTTCAACTGTTACGCAACATCTCGGCCTCTAATATCAGTCGAAATCGACGAGTAGCAACATTAAAGTCTATGAAGAGACATGCTGTTGCGAGGCGCATTGATGATTAGAAACGAAATTTGAATTTCGGATACGAAATAAACAGCGAAATAGTGACGTAAATTGATGACTTGCACTTTTGACCTTTTGGAGTTATTCTTTCCCTGGTCAGAAACGTTTGTGGTATATTCAACTTTAGCGTAAAGTAGTTTATATAATACCTTGTTTTCGAATTGATCGGAAATATTCTTAGTTGCGTCTATGAAACGAAAACGAGATATAAATGAAGGAAAATTACATTTCCTACATTATTATAATATGATGTAACGAACGAAACCAAAATACAAAAGCCATATTTAAACAAAATCTTGTTCGCATTAAGTACTAAACGCATAATATCAAGTAATATTATATGTGTCACATCATCTAAAGGATTATACAACCACATAGAAAATTGAATAATCTGAGAACAGCGCAATTTGTGACAGTTGAAAAATTACAAACATTTTATGTTTTTTACATTTAATTTAATTATATATTTTTTGTAAAAACGCCTACAGAAGCATAAAAAACAGTTTTAGATTAAATGTCTGTTTCATAATTTAACGGCATTTGCCGTAAATAAGAGCAAATCTGAAACATGGAAGTAAAGGAGAACAAATCACAACCGGAAAACATTTAATATCCAAATAAAGTATTAAAAAATAGAACTTTCTAAATCTGACACTGACAATATTTGTTTTATTTAATTCAGGGTATTTACTTTTTATAATTACACAATAGTACGTGTTTGGTTGGACGGTCATCTGTTTCACATCTAGTACCTGCCTCAGTGTGTTGAACACAATAATATTTTATTTTATACACAATTCCTTAGTCGCGATATGTTGTGTGTCTAACTTAGTTTATCTGTATTTCACAGAAACATTTCAACAAAAGAGACGAGTTTACTGAGATACTAACATGTACACACATAAAGTGAAGATATAATAAAGTAAACGTTTGTTCTACCAGAAACATTCACAGATAATGGATGGAGACAGACTTATACAATGCCAGCTCACAAAGTCGCCCCGTCACAATACACATCATCTTCTATGCCGATTGGTACATCATTGGTAACAGCAGAATGATGGAATAGCAGAAGAGAGTGTTTTTCTCCATGCTAGAAACTACATTATGACGAGTGGTAACATAATACGTACATCGAAGAGATTTTAGCAGTGTTTTGTTTCTTGAAACGCTGCGTTGCGTACCGCAGAATTTGACATTACTTACGTTTATGATTGCTAATCTAATTTGGACATATTTTTCTTTCGAATAGTTGATATTTGCCGTTTTATTTTAATAAAAAAACAAGTTAATTACAACGAGTCCTTATCTATCGGGTAAAATAGTAGGCCCTACGGTTTTTGTGTATTTGACTTAATATACATTGTAATTTTATCTTTTTACATGTACGTATCTGTATGTTTGTATGAGTATATATGTATGCGTATGTGTGTATGCATGTGTGTATGTGTATGTATATATATGTGTGTGTGGTATGCTTGTGTGTATGTATTTATGTACACACATATATATTTCAATAATAGTTTATGTTAGCTGTAGTCAATGTCATTTGATCATTGCTACGTAAACTTATTGTTTTTCCCTTTTTTCTTAGATGCGTACTGTTATTTAATTTTTTTTTCTTTCTCTCTACTATCATGTTGGAAGTATTACAGGCATTCTTGTAACATTACCATAACACATATTATCGTAATGTTTTATCTATGCAATCTTAAGTGCAATTTATTCCTACTGTTTGTTGTTAAGTGTAAGAGAAGGCGGCAATGCCTTAACTTCGCTGTAATAAAAATAAAAACTATTTATTATTATTATTATGACTAACGAATTTACCTGAATGTAAACCAACATAAGTAGTATAACAACAGACATACACGTAATAAACACGAGTATTCGAAGTATGAACGCTGCACTGAAGAGGGGTTAATTTATCAGTCATGTGACCATCAATTCCTGACTGTGATTGGCCACGGTGGCTTCTATGTAAAACGACAACAGAAAACGGTAACAGAAATAAAGATCATATTCTAATACATTCTTTACGAATTTAATGTGCTTGAAGCTATACGCCTCACAAGGGTACGGAAGCAGAAACGGTAAAAAAGTAAACCGGTTAAGAATTTCGTGTAAAGCTAGCTTTGGACATTTGAAAGGTCAAGTCATTGTCCCTTACTTTTCGAAGTAACTGTCAACAGTGGCACTGCGCGAGTTGGGAAATTCATTGATTCCCGATTTGTAAATTATTTCTTCACAATATTATTGGTTTATAAGACACTCGGGTAAGTCATTGACTAGACGACAACTTTCTACAGTGAATTGACTGAAAGGGGACTATGAAATGTGCTTCTCGACGTCCGGTTTTAAACTCTATTGACTTTTCTGTATGGGGATATTTAAAATCCAATTTTTACTGTGTGAATACCAGGGACGTTAATAATTTACGTGCGTACAATTGCGCAATTCTACAATGCCCATATTGGTGAAAAACATTAATGATAGACAGCAGATGCGTTTAGATGTTTCAGGAAATCATGTCGGAAATTTTTATAGTTTGCATGACAAACATTTCTTCCTGTAATGCTGGAAAGTTGGGTTATTCTGTGCATAATGTTTCAAGGAACGTTTGTTGTAATGTAATGCCTCTACATATCACCGAATATTCGCCGGATGTACCCGAAAGAGTGTGTGGACGGACATTCCTCTGTCGTTCAAGTTCGAGGAGCGAATATTCGGTATTCGCGCCGAATGCCGAGAAGTGATCTGTACCGTGTCGGTTTCTGTGCTCGCATCAAAGGACGCGCGACCCGAACTCGAGTGCCAGCCTGTACATATTCACTGAACGTAGTAGTTTGTTGAAGAAGGTAGATGTGTTGACTGGCCGGCGGTTATAAATATTCACGAGCTAGAGTAAGATAGGTTTTCTCAATCACGTGACCAACTTGTGACTATTCCCACAGATTTGTCAGGATAGTACAAACGTTTGCATTGATGTTTACAGTTTGAAGATGGCTGGAATAAGATAAGCAATATATTTTATAATTCTTACATATTTTACTAAGCGACTTCCACAGCACATTTTTTTCACAATGTTTCATCTATATTGCACATCGTGTTAACTTAAGTTTCGTGCTTGTTTCGTCGATATTTTGACACTGTGCGTTCAGTTTTGTTGCGGTTTTGATTGCGTGTAATTCCTAAAGTACTTTTTTTCTAGTCACATGGCAACTGTTATCTGCTACCCGCCGTTGAAGTTACTAGAGAGAAGGGTAAGCAAGTAGTAGATCTATTTGGACTTCTTTGACGCGTGTAAATTTTACTAGGTTTACCGTTTGCACAATTGAAACTGAAATTTCGTCCTTCCCACCCTATCCTCGTGAGTTTTTAGGGCCTTCAAGTGGAGAAGGAACGTAATTTTATGTTTGTATAAAATCGTTTTTGGTTTTTAGATGTTACTCGGGAGAAAATTTTCCTGTTAAAAAAATTAGGTCTAGTTTTTCCATAACGCCATTTCAAAATAAAAATTCGCATGTTTATACTTCTTATCCACCCGAAATACTAATTAACACAATGAAATTAAGATATTCATGTTTAAATCACATGTCAAGAGCTACTGATATATATATATATATATATATATATATATATATATATATATATATATATATATATATATATATGAACTCTACCGACAAACGTAGTCAGGAGAGTCCTCATGAAAAATGAAGTCAAATGTGTATACACATTACACAACCTATAACGTAAGTCTATTCCTATCGGGTGTAACCACCCCCGAAAGTGTAAATGAAACAAAAGTTTTTTTGCATCTTACATTGTCAGAGGTATAGATAAATGTTTGAGATTATGGGTATTGCATTATTACAGGAGTAAGTACTAAACAGAACAAAATTGACTCCAACAGCAACACCCATCCTAGAAAATGAAGGGGATGTTACACTTTTAGTGCAAAAAAAGTGGTATCACAAAATGTATTCAATGTTGTTCCATGTGGCGATGTTATCTACAAATCTTTTTCAACAAAAGTGGTGTCTTGTGTTTTCTTGCTGAATGTAGCCATTTTAGAGATGTGAGCAAAAATCTTAGTCCAAATGCAATGCAATGGTAGGAGCACAGCGAGACATTTGCTGGTGGCACATACTAATTGTGTCTGCAACGATAGTTATTTGATGTTGGGGCAAGCGTTACCCACAACAACGCCAACAAACTTTAGCTGAAATGCTTGTAGGGTGTGTGGTGGCGCAGTCGCCACACTTATCGCCACCTACCTGAACACGTCAGATGTTACCACTGCGGAGACCATGTCGGAACAAAGTCCTAAGTCTGGAGGTATCCTCGGAGTACTCCCGTTTCCCTTGTGCTTTATTTCCGGCGCTCCTCCATATCCACAGCAATCACACTTAAATGCTCGGAAGACCTAAACCGCCTGACATCGTCACTCCACCGAGAGGGGTACTTCAATAGTAACATGTTTTCTCGCATTAAAGAAGGGGTGGGTTCGAATCCCCTGTCTGACTATCCAACTTAGGAAAGGCCGTGCTGCCCAAGTCCGTCCGCAGTCACCTACAGTTGCCTACCTTTCGCTCGTGTGTAGTGGCCCACGGTTTTGCAAAATCATTAAAGCCAACACATATAAAAACGCACTGTATCTGACCGACCCATCAGCAAGTTAACACCACCGCAATCGATCACCACTGATAGCGTTGGGTACAAACATAAAATTACGAATTTCCCAATGCAGACGGAATGGAGTTTTTCAGGAGGAGTCGCAAATGTGGAAAAACTCCTCATGTAAAAATAAAAGCAAATTTTTCGAGGCTTGGGTTGAAGAAATATGTTGTTATAAGGTATGTATTACAACTAAAATTCGCATAATATCAACTTGGCCCTACAGAGATGATAGCAGACGTCCATCGTAGTCTTTTTCGCCACAGTTTTCTAACCTTTCTGAGGTAAAATATGAGCAAATAGCTAAAGAGAATACGTGATAATATGCATCCACAGCAACTATCTATATGCGATCATGTTCAACCAAATCTGTTCTTACAAACGTACAAATGCCCCCATTATTTGTCTGCAAACAATTAGCCGAAATATTCGGCGATATGTAAAATATCCCATTAGTCCACGTACGACACTCAGAAACACTCGGCGAAATATTCGGCGAGTTACTCTTCAATTGTGTAGAGGCTTCCCTGTAACTAGTTTTACAAATGCAATGGATTTTTGTATGTATTAGAAATGCTGTAAAGTTTCATTGTGGTTTATGTTAATGTTTGTCCCTCATTCACGCGATACTAAATGCCATAATATAAAATTTGTTTATGCGTTTGGGTATATATAAGCCAGAAATTAATAAATACAAAGTGTAATAACCCCGTGGTGGAAACCCATATTGAGTGATACCGTACACACCCAAAATTATTGTGAGGACACAGGTTCTCTTAAATAATGGTATGTACTTACTCTGCAGTGAGGTTAATGCTAATCGCATTGATAATTTACTGTAACACAATTCGTGCCGATTCAATAACAGAATTGATCTCTTTAGGATTTATTAATTTAATTAAAAGTTTTTTTTTTACATTCTGTTTGAAGTAATTCACGACGTTAAATACTTGCTGGAAATGATAATTTCTGAGAACTTGAAATGATGTATGCCTGTAGCAGAAAGTAATCTAAAGATATTCATTCAAAATACATACATTTAACTTACGGCAACATGTAGCGTAAGGCAGCTTCGAGTTCACAAGCTAGTAGAACTCATTATGTATTTAGATGGCTCTTCAGAATCAACGCGACTTTAGAGATACGGCTCCCGCAATTAGCAGTCGTTTATAATGCTGGTATTCACAAAGGAATCCCGAAGAAAATTGCCAGCGATGCAGGAATTATAAATTTGAAAAGTCTTGTATAAGTAGCAGTTGACTTATGGGATCAAGTTTACTCACTGTAGGGAAAATATGAGTTACGTGTGCAATGTGATGTTAACTCATTTAATTTTTATCGTAAATTATTTATCTTAGATAATACATTGTATTATTTTCGTAATTTTACACACAAATAACAATATTAATGCCAAAAATTAGTGTGTACATACATACATACATACATACACACATACATACCTACATACATACACACATACATACCTACGTACATACACACATACACATACAGGATGTCCCAGGAGGAAAAGGCAATATTCTAGGTGGCGATAGTACAGGTCATTATGATCAAAAAAGTTCATATGAAGATAGGGTCAGGGATGATTGTCGAAATAGCCCATTCCAATGTAAACATTGATAAGCTCTAAAATTACTGATTGTTTTATTTTCCGTTATGTGCCTCGTTTCAGTTACAAGTAAATTGTAATACATAATGAATAACACACTTATATATTTTTTATAAACCGTAATAACAAGATTACAATACACAACAGTTTTGCTTCACGTCATGTCAAACAGAACGTCCAAGTTTACAGTTCACAATAGTCAGATGTACATGTAAGCATGTTTCCATGGCAATGCAGTGCCTCCTTGATAGTGACATGACTTGTCACTGCAAGGAGGAACATAAATACAAATAAAACAATAACAGTAATTTAAGAGCTTATCAATGTTTACACCAAATAGCGCTATCTCGACAACCGTCCCATATTGACTCCATGCTCATATGAACATTTTTGATATCAGTGACCAGTACTAGCACCTCCCAGAATATTGCAATTTTCTCCCGGAACATTATATATATATATATATATATATATATATATATATATATATATATATATATATATGCTTACACAACGTACATGTGTTTAAGACCATACTCACTCATTTCTACTGTTTTCTGATAACTATTTTGTAAGCCACAAGAGCGTAATCACAAATTTGTTTGGTAATTTTTATAATGGTTTTTGCCGTGATAGCTAATCTTTTCACGATGGTAGCCAATTATGTTCCAGCTATATAGTCGATTTAAAAAAAAATTCATATTTTCCACCTTTTTTCCTTTTTGCTTTGAGGATTGAATTCCAAAAATCTTAAAACTACATTTTTGGCATTTACGTCAGCATCATTTTGAAGTGAAAATCAACTCGTTATCCTGAAGTTTTTATGGATATCGATAGTTAATCGACAAAAAATTAAAGGTATTTTCACCTCCTTAAATGTTGAATTTCGAAGAACCCTAAAGTTTTATAATATGCATTTTTATGTGTGTCCCATTGAATAAAAATCACGATGATAGACAATTTTTAGAAAAATAAGGACTTGAAAGCACAAAATCTATAAAAATTTAAAACAGTAATTTTTATAATTTTATTATGATAATATCTAGACCGCTGTAATAACCCAATTTCTAAAAATACTAACGTTTTCATTTGAAAATAATTTTAACATCCGTAAACAATTACGCAGAACTTTTCGGGTTGCAAAATTATTTTAAAATAATAACACGTGTATTTTGAAATTCTTTTTTTTTTAGAAGTCTAGATATTTTCATATTGAAAATTAGAAATATGACACATATTTGTAGATTTTGTGATTTCAAGCCCTTGTTTTTCGAAAAACGGTTAAATAAACGTCCGCTGATAAAATATCTACTCTGCATAGAAATATCATGGAATTTTTATGAGCATTTCAGAATTTATTGACTATTGATTATTCCAGTCTTCCGCCGAATTTCTCGGTTTTTGAACGATTAGTAATAAAAACCGATGAGAGCCAATAACATAAAATAATGTGTAACTTTGTTGACGAACAGTATAAAGACATTACAAAATTTACCAGTTAAAAAATTCTATTAATTAAGTAAGTGGATACCGAATTGCTTTATTTTGTCTTCACAATATCAGAGTGCGCGGGTAAAGCAAGTTATAAGCAAGTTACACGGCGTTTTTACTGAATCGGCTCCGTTTATGATTTAAAAAGTAATTATCGTCAAAATGTAGAAACTTTGGTCCAAGTACTTCAGAAACAAGTTTACAAGAACGACATAACTGACCAACCAAGTCACCTCCATATTAACGCTACGGATTTACAGATGCCTTCTGGGTAGTCTAGGGTAGATCACAAAGTTTCTGAACCCGCGTAAGGAAGTTTGTAGGCAAGTGAGATTTAATTTCCTTCTCACTGCCGACACATATGAAATCGTGAATTTACATTTCCTACGAGGTTAGCTCCTGGGGATCCCTACGCTTGTGGTTGGCCACGTCGGTCGCCAGCATAAGTCGATGTGAAATGGTTATCCAAAGTCTACCAATATCGGCAAGCGGCAATCCTAAGTTTATAAGCTTGTTGCGGTAAACCTCAACGGATTGCAACTGGAACACGAGTCCTCTTGTCCTCTGTCGCCATCCCACTCGTTGCACAGACCTCTTTTTATCTCAGCAAACACAGGGCTAAACCATGAAAATATGTTTTTTTTGTACCTACCATGGATCGTGGGATTGCTACATTTGGCAAAGAAATTTAAGGTTTCGAATAAAAGTAACGGCCGAATGCGTGCGAGTCATAAATTGACATTATTTTATGCAGTCTTCTTATTGTATTTGTATTTCACGCTCTTCTATCTGAATATTATAAGTATACCCGTACAAGGCGGGGCTTTATATATATTTGTAAATATAACTCATTTTTTTATTATAGCATACATATAAAAAGATTTACGGCAAGATAACAATACAGCATTAAATACGTATTTAGTCTCGGGCAGGCGGTAACGACACCGGTAACATAACCACGCTTCAAACCTGATTTTTCACTACGTTGCCTAATATTTTCTAAACAAATAAAAATTATCCAATTATATTTATTTTAGGAACTTTATATGCATATTTCGTATTGTCAAATATCGACCTGTAATAATGTAAGTTTTGATTAAGGAAACTTATGCTCCATAGCAAAAACAATCTCCGACACATCTATGTAAGGGTTCTATGATATACCCATTTTAAGGATTAGAAAAGTAAAGTGCTAATAAACAGTTTGAAAAGTTTCCCTTGGCCAGCATAGCTCGCAGCGGGGAGTAAAAATTGTAGAATTTATTTAATGAACCAATTTTAAATATATCTCTTTCAAACTGAATGTACCATACATAAAAACCTCTTGGGAAATATTGCGGCTTAAATAATTTTTTTTACATGAAAATTATTTTCTTAAAGTTGTTTTTCCAAATTTAAGCTTCAAGATAACGTTTCAGGTACTTCGTGTTAAATATAAATAAATATTAAGTATTTCATAGGACAATGTAATTACCTACATAAATTTCACGTAAAACAGTTTGTGTCGGAAATAATTTTGAAAGTTGAATGACTGAAAATTAGCGAACTTTTCCTTGATACTGCATTTAACCCTCGTGGTTGCAAGCATTGTCGAAACAATTCTGAAGTACGAACTTTTATGCATTTATAAATCAATAAATTCCAAAAATTACTAATTTAATGAAATTCTAAACGAAACGGCAAAGGCCAAGTATGCCTGTTGTTTGACTTTCTATAGCATTCGTAAATTTTAATTATTATTATTATTAGTTTAATTATGGACTTCCTTAGTTGCCTGGCAGATTTCAATAAAATTACAGGTGAAAAAATATATACATTTTCAAAGAATTTGTGTCAATATACTCGGACAGACAATGGAGAAAGTTCATAACAGTGTTTATATAAAGGTCCAGGTATTTTACGGCAAATATAAAAAAGGGAAAATGAAGCCTGTGTTTTTTAATATTCGCAGTTTGCAGCATTGCTGTGACCCGCAGCGCCGCAGGGTACGTGCTCGACTCGCATGTACTGGTCGAGGGGTCGGAGGGAGGATAGGATGGGTCTGGGGGGTCGGCGTAATGGATGACAGTCGTAGGCGCAATCTCGCGCGCAGTTCAAAGCTGCGGACAATGACGCTACTCATTAATTACCCGCCTCTACAAACAATTATTTAAGCCTGCCGCGAGATCCCGCTCGACCCCTTATTCTCTTCCTCTGTGCGCGGGCCGAGTGTTTAAAACCAACCGCGATGCGGACGCATTCAAGTCTAGCTTCAACGTACACGAGCTTGCGTTAACTAACCGCAACGCGGCGCAAAGTCAAGTTTGACTTGCGATTTTGCTTTAATGTGGGGCAGAGGGAATTTTTACACTGGTGTTAAAATAATTTTGTTCCACCGCTAATGTTTGCTATTCTGTCATCAGTGCTTGA
Organism: Medauroidea extradentata; assembly: GCA_003012365.1. Classification (NCBI taxonomy): domain Eukaryota; kingdom Metazoa; phylum Arthropoda; class Insecta; order Phasmatodea; family Phasmatidae; genus Medauroidea; species Medauroidea extradentata. Next base: position 22,627 of record PNEQ01105405.1, on the reverse strand, counting down.
ATGGAAAGGACAGTCACCTTAAGGGTGCTCAAGTGCAATAAATTCATAATCTTATATTTTTATGAAATATTGTTAGTTTTGTAGACGATACTTGTGAGTACATTTTACTATTACGAAACAATTTTAGCTGTCATAGTTTTCTCGTAACGGGGCGTCAAAGTCAAAATTTGCTTGTTACGCTGCCACGCAAATAGTGAAAACCAACTGTTCTACTTAAATAAAATAATTCACTATGAAATTACATCCCATGAGCTATGCAATAAAACATTAAAAACCCACAACGAAATACTTTGAATAAAAAAATCGCAAAAGTTCAGAAAAAAAATGTAAACTCAGCAATTTTTTAAAATACAAAAAGCAATTCGCGGGATTTTTCAAATATTTTATTGCGTAGCCCATAGTATGATATGTCCCTGTGAATTATTTCACGTACGTAAGTCAATTGGTTTTCACTATTTGCATGATAGCAGAACATGCAAATTTTGACTTTGACTTACCATAATGAGAAAACTACGCCAGCTAAAATTGTTTCGTAAGAGGAAACTGAACGCACAAGCATCGTCTACAAAACTAATACTATTTCATATAAATATAAAATTATGACTTTATCGCACATGAACACCAGTAAGGCTACTAGTCCCTATTTTGCTATTTAAGTAAGTTTTATTTTCTAAATCATGAAAGGGAGCAGAACTGCAAAACCGTTACATAGAAATGTTGAAAATAGTTTTTACTATGTAGTCTAGTTGTTACAAAACATAAGTTTTTATAATTTTTGCTAGTTATTGACTTTGGGAAAGTTGTATTAAATCGATAATTAGCCAAATTTATGGAAACTTATGTTTTGTAAAAAAATTAGGCTACATAGGATAATCCAATTCAAAAATTTCTATGATGATTAAAAAACATTTAAATTGTAAAATCTGAATAAATAGGACCCGTGTTGAGCACCATTAACAGCTCTCGCAGCACAAAAAAAAAAAAAAAAAAAAAAAAAAAAAAAAAAAAAAAAAAAAAAAAAAAAAAAAAAAAAAAAAAGAACTTAACTTTTTAATAGTTATAAATAATGAAAAAATTTACTTATTTAATTTTATACGAAAAAGTTGCTATAAAATAATGAAACTAAAATAAAAACAAATGAAACTCTTAAAATGTCAGTCTGATGATGTTAGCGGAATGTTGTATTTTTGCACAGCATAAATGTTCGATATTTTTGAGATATTATGAATGTAAAGTGGTGATCTATCGAAATTTTCCTCCACATATTTCACTTTTACGAAACTAGGAGGTACATCGAGAGTTTGGTTGCCATTAGATTAATTTGCTTCTCGACAGATTTAGTTTTGCTACATTCTGTACATTCTTAACCTTTAATATAAACAGATATATTTGTTAATGTGAAAATTGTTATATTGTATTTAAAATTAGTATAACTTTGTAGACATAAGTAAGCTAGTAACGTACTTAATACGAGCGGTGACGTGTTTAGTAATTTTTTTTTCATTCCTTATCTAAGACACCACACCAGCAAGTGTTACCCAGTAATTATAAGATTTATTTCTATTATGTTTGTATACATGCCCTCCACGAGCTTATCCTCTACGAGTTTACAGCATTTGCTAAACGTCCACAAGTACTTGAGGGCAATGTAAGTCGTCTGATTTGCTATTATGATTTTCACAACTTAGAAATGATGTACCTCGTATGGTACATAACGTTACTGTCTTTGCTAACGCAGTAGCTGAAGCAATATTATGCCTTCTAATGAGACAAAAAATGTATTCAGTTGTTATAATTAACGTATAGTTTAGCCTGAAGACAATGTGAGTTTCCCAGATGACAAAGACCAATTTTTAATCTTACTAGACAGCCAACGTTGAGAAAATACATTTAATCGTTACCGAGTCTAAAAATTTCTGAGTTTTTTTTAAATTACAGTCATATACACCAATTTCGTTTGCTACAAAATTTTTACACTTAAAACCTTTATGGCAACTATTAATTTGTCACAATATTATTCCTAGTAGGACGGTGATAATGGTAAAATTGACTAAGAATCTGCATGGGATCTTATAGTACATCAATCAGTCAATATTATTTTTAAAATCAGTATAATGTAAATAACCAAATATTTGTCAGAATGAATAATGGCCAGTAAAATTCACAAATACTTTTGTGAAAGCACAAAACATACACGTTAAATTGTGATTGATACTGCTCTAGTGACATCAAACACATTAATGAACAAATGTGAACTTAGTCCTGATTAACATTTAAACGTAGTTTACCCACGTAATGATTCGATTGTTAAGTACCGAGTATTTTATTGCGAAATAACACATATTTGTTTTGTATTTACGAGAACTGAAGCAAAATAAGTATATCCATTTCGTTAGAAAAACAGATAAGTAATAATTTTTCAACAGTGCAATATTCTCAGTACTAAGGAAAAAATTTACGGAATAAACTGGAGTATGTTTCTGCAAACGTAAAGCGTCAAGGGTGCCCAACTGCCCATTTCAAAAATAATATTCGCTGTTCGGCATATCAATCTGTAGTCAAATCTCAAAATTTAGATTTTCACGAAGATAATTTTTCTTTTCGAAATAGACTTCTATGTAATGAAAACAGCAAAAAGAGTTATATTAAAGCCAATTCTGAGTAACTAAAATCCTATAGAACCTACCTAATACACAAATGCAGCTTGATCTTATGTTATCAACCTGCTTCACTTAGTATGTTTGGGAGTGAACATACACTTGCCCTACATCGCAGAAGTTGTTATTTCATAAACCTGTGCTTCTTCAATTTCTTTAGAGACAAATAATTTTAAAATAGTACATAAAGAAAAGCATGTAATAAAAATATATAAGTAATAAATTTGAGGGCGTGGAACATAAATAAATGTCATAACATTTAACCAGGGATGATGTTTTAAAATGAATACGGGAAAAGATAAAAAAAAAAAAAAAAAAACGGTAATCCTTTTTTTTTTAAATGTGAAATGTGCCATTCGTCAGACTGGATAATTTCTGGCGGGACACTTGTAACACCGAAATATTTCGAGTTTGGTTTTAGCTCAAGATATACACATACACTTACAAAATGTTAAATAAAATTTGCAAACTTTGTAATACAGGAATGTCTTTTTTGGTACACACATTTTAAGAATTTGAAGTCTACAAAAAATGTATTTACCATTGATCTATTTTCATATTTTTCATAAATGTGGTCGGAGGTTTTAAAACACTCGCGAATGTCGTGAAAATCTTCATAATGTTATTATACATTTAGTGCTGATTTTTAACATGACCTAAAATATTTGTTTGAGGCATTACTTTGATGTGTTCTATGCACGTTTTCATTCCACACATTATTTTACTAAGTTTGATTTGATATTTTTAAGGATGATTTATTTTTACTGAACATGTGTTTTTAAAAACTTCTTAAGTGAGTTATAGCTATTATTTTGTTTTCATAAAGTAGTTAAATATTCTAGTTTTTATAGCCTTGCAAGTTAAGTGCAGATAGTGAATCAAGGGGTTTATTAACTTAGTCTGGTATTCTGACAAAAATTCCAACTACACGTTTTTGCCGCAATATTTTACCGTAAACTCATTTCACGAAAGTTGTTCACCCACGGCGCTTTTCACCATAGATTACCAAAATTACGTCGCGTTATTTTTATTTTCTTACGCAGAATGCGGAGCACGAAAAGGTTATTATTTTATCTCTAATATTGTAAATGGCAATGCAAAATTGTCAGCCATGTTGCCATATCACTCGTGCTAAAGTGGGCTCTTTAAACACTGTTATTGAAACATCTAGCGCCAGGTTAGTACGTTCTCCTCACATTAAACGCAAAGAAATTTCACGAATGCCAGCTGCAAACTTCGCAGTCTGCTTCATTTTTCGGAGCAGAATGCGGAAAAATTTGCTCCAAGTACTCACTTAGTGACCATGTACACTATTGTATTGCCTGCATTGCCTCTCCCTCGTAAAAAAAAACTAATTCCCAATAACTCCTTAAGCGCCTTGTCGTTATTCATGCTGAATTTGGCTTAATTTCCTGTTGATTCCAGATTTTTCAAGACATATTCGAAGACATTTCAATAGGGATTTACCTAATTATATTGCCTTTCATTGCGCCCATTGAATTCGAATTATTAAATCGTAATTATGAAATAAATTAACTAATTCAAAATGTAATGCAATAATTGTCTTACACAATAAATTAAAGACTTAATAACTCGTAGTACCTATTTAGTCCATAAATACATACTTGATAGTAAAGTGCAATGTTCCTGTTATGACATTGCCGATAACTATTCACACCCTTTATTAGTTAAACAAAAAGTATATTTTTATCAAACGACATGTCGTAGCCTCATAAGTGAAATTTTTACTAGAAATTATTTTACAAATGTGGATGCCAGGTTATCGTTGTTACAGTTTCTGAAAGATAGTTTTAATATAATTCACAAATATCAGTTAAGTAAATTACTCCACAAACTTATCTGGAAGTCTGTGAAATAAATTGCTCTATAAAGTTACCACAGATATGAAAATAATTTGCAGTTAAATTTTTAACTTTGCTGTTAGGCTGCTCACTATGTTCCCTATACAAGTGACAGTAAGAATATATTTGGTAATAAATTTACTCCGGCCAAAATCACACCTACTCACGTGTGGATGAAAAAGAGACACGTTATCATGTTTATCACTGCGGGTGTAAAATGGTTCTTACATTGTTGGCCTCGTATATTTACATTGGTAAGGCACCACAGTCCTATAGAGGAAATGTTTAACATGAGGCGCTATTCTTAAGAGGGCGTGGTAGATAAATAATCGCAGAGTTCTACAATGAAATCTACACGTTTCTGAAAGTCAGTATATAATAACTACAAAACAACAATCCTTGATAGTTGTGCTTGCCAACTTTAAGAGCAAACGTTTACCCGGAAGTATGCACTTGTTAAGCGTGATCTCTTGCGCCGCATTTAATGTACGAGATTGCGGCGTCGGAGATTGTTATTTAGAAGTACGTTACTCGAGAAAAAAATTTAGCTCAGAAAGTCAGAAAAAACTATTATACTGGATTGTTGTTTGAAATTGACTTCGAGAAACCTACAATTCTAAACTGATGCTTATAAAGCTGAATTATGTACCATGCACTCTTAAAACTTTCGCATTAGTTTCACTAGCGGAATTGCGTCATTCTGATGTCGGAATTCTGAAAGTCTATACTTGAACACTCGATAGCGGAATTAGGTATCGTAATTTAACTGAAAATGTATTATAATTCATCCTGACAGCAAGAAAGATAGCGAAATTGTCATTCAGCTATCGATTTTACTCGTATTTTGCGCTGTGAGGTTAGGCTAATGATCTCTGTATGTTACATGACGAAATTTATTTCGGAACGTGGAAATTGATACTTCGTTTGATGAATGTAGAGTATTTTTAAAATATATAATAGTATACTTGTAACATGGTCATAATTTCGTGTTTTTATGAGTTCAATTAAAATTATGCTTACGATATATCAGTTGGAGGCGAATTAGTTTGCAGCTTGAAAGTATTTTTCGAATTTTTTTTTTTGTAACCAACACACTTGACCTTACTGTGTATTATATTTCCGACGATATGTAACGAGCAGCTATAATGCGTAAGCTGTAATTTATGTTTCAGTGTACTTATTAACAATAAAAAATAACATTTTGGCTTGTCCAATAACTACGGACATTCATGTACTTTAAAATTTAAAACAATGTGATTTGTCAGAAATAATTTTATAGTATATTCGGATACACGTCGTTTATCCTAAAATCGTTTATCCTAATTGTAGGATAAACGCTTTTAGGGCAAACGACTTTAGGACAAATGCTGTTTAGGATGAACGATTTTAGGACAAACAACTTTAGGACAAACTAAATTAGGATAAATGACTTTAGGACAAACGATTTTAGGACAAATGATTTTAGGACAAACGATTTTAGGATAAATGCAGTTCAGCGCAAACGACTTTAGGATAAACTAAATTAGGACTAACGATTTTAGGAGAAATGAATTTTAAAAAAATTAAATGTAATTTTAGGTCAAACTAAATTAGGACAAATGACTTTAGGACCAACGACTTTAGGACAAACACCTTTTAGGACAAATGATTTTAGGACAAACGAAATTAGGACAAACGATTTTTGGACGGACGATTTTAGGACAAATGATTTTAGGACAAACAAATTTAGGACGAACGAATTTAGGATAAATGACTTTAGGACAAACGATTTTAGGAAAAATGCAGTCCAAGCAACAAAATGGTTTTAGGACAAACGAATTTAGGACAAACGCCGCACCCCCGTATATTCTCATACGCGAACCGGTAGCTTAGCTGGCAAATCATCGCTCATACAAATTATTTTCTTGTTTCTGATCCAAGTCGACCCGCTAAGAAAACTTACTTTGTTTATGAAATACATTTTGAAATTAAAATAATTAATTAATTAATTTATGTTTGGTACCTGACATATAAATAAATATTGTGGGTACCAAGACTAAATACAGTTTGTGAGCCATACAACTTATATGTTATGTGAATTGAATTTATTCAGATGTTTTTATTTAAACTCAGCTTTATCATATTATGGTAGGTTGCCTTTCACTTCCATTAAAATATTTCAATTACTTTGTAATTTTTAGTAATTTCAGTATGTAACATGCGAAAGATTTTTTTTATAATTCTGTGCTTTATTTCGTATATATTTTTAATGCCCCAAACAGTACACAAGTAACAGTGACGTAACACGTAACGGCCATTTCATTTTTGTGTGAAATGGTAACTGTGAATATACTAAACGCTGTTTAAAAATAACAATTTTGGAATTGCTACTCGTAAACGTTGAGCTTATTCAGCGTAATTTTTCTGTTTAGAAATTCTTAAACATGTTCAAAATACGTATTTCTATAAAAATTAAAAATAAAATAAAATAAAAATCATCCGAGACGATGGTGAAATTTAATTTTAATAAATACATGCATGCTGCTATATTTAATCCTCCGGAAATTATTCAAATGCCTCACACGGGTTGCTGTTATTTCAAAACATAGCTAGTTTAATGGAATTATGATTGTGGCGTACATTAGACATTGCTACGTAGTTTTGTCTAATGTAATTATAGAGGCATTGCTTGAAGTGTAATTGTAAGAAAATAACAGTATGATGGAATTTACGGTCGCTGGTTTAGTGCTTTGCGCTCAGAGGTGACGAGACTTCTAACGGGCGTGCCAGTGTCACCCGTATCATTCCCGTACTTAACCGTGGAGGACTTCTTCTAGCGGGTGACCACATTAAATTACATTGTTATCACATATTAAGTTATTTTGTTAGCGTGGGGAATTATATGTTGAAAGTAAGCACACGTGCACATTGCTGTGCAATTAGTAGGCCTATGTGCTTTTTCGAAGGACATGATTAGCAGAAAATAGTTATCGAAGCTCTGAAATTACAGTTCAATGAAAAGTGTACGGACATGATTATACTTGATATTACTGTCAATATTTTAAGTTATAATTTTTTAATATGTAATTTTCTACAGGGAAGCATACTGAATTTTGGCAGTTTAACTTCCGGAGGTGGTGGAGGACGGACACTTAACTTAATATATAAATACATAAATAAATATATATATATATATATAATGAAGTGCCCCACTCATTCATTTACACAGAAAGAAAAATTTTGTAGGAAGACTATTTTGTTGTTTTCACAAAATAACTTTCTGGTGGCCAAAATATTTTAGTGGTGTCAACCAAATGTTTTTGTGGTGACCAGAAAATAAATTTTGCTGGGTAAATATCCACAAATTATTTTGTAGCCACCACAAAAACATTTTTTAAGTGTACTCATCAACGCACAGCCCAAACCGTTGGACCTAGAAACGTGAAATTTTCAGCGTAGCTTACTTACCCTCACGGCGTAGGCAGCCACTATGAAAGAATTTTTCGAAAATCGAAAATTAAAGGGGTGAAAAGGTGCGAAACGGGTTTTCGCGAAATTCTCGATAGCTGCCTAGCCTGATGATATATTTTTAATATTTTTACATCGAAACATTGCCTAAGCAAATGCATATTTCATAATTTTTCAATTTTTCGAAATTCGGAAATAAAGGGGTGAAAATCCGTTAAATCTGTTTTCAATAAATCCTCTATTTCTCTTAAACCCCTTAAGATATCGAAGTGATCTTAACATCAGAATGGTGCTCATGTAAATGTCTAAAAAGTAATTGAAGTATTTCGAAATTCGTTCTTAGTAGCCGGTAAAAAATTCAAACGTGTTTTCAATTAATCATCTGTACCTCCTGAACCGTTTGAGATATCGAGGTGGTTTTTGCTTTAAAATAGTGAGGTATAGTTATGATTTTTTCTTTAAAATGTTACTTATGTAAAGAGCCAACCGAACGAGGTATCGATATCCACGTTGCTTTAAAATATTGTGTATGTAATTACCAAATAACTGATTTCAGCATTTCTAGCAATTCGAAAGGAAGGGATGAAAAGCTGGACAACATATCTTCGGTTCATCCATGATATTTCAATAACCTAATGAGCCATAAATATTCTCTGTGATTCAAAAAGTTGCTTAAGGAAATATCTAAAAAGTAATTTTAGGGTATTTCAAAAATCGATATTTAAGAGGGTGAAAAGCTGGAAAATATTTTTTTGGAGACAATGAAACTAACCTGACGAGAAATCAACATGCTCTTTTCTTTAGAGTTTGCTTACGTAAACGTATGCAAACCCATTTAAGGAAATTCGCAAATTAAAGATATACAAGGAACATAGTAACGCCATCGATTAATACGTATAACTAAAAGTTAGTTACTCTTTTCTATAGTACACGTGGGCGAAGCCGTAACGGGACAGCTAGTACAGTATAATTGGTAAAGTACAGACTAGTGTATCTCGACAAAGTATTTAGATATTTATATTATATTATGTTCCTAAACATGTGAACACAGTTTACTAAAGTAAATACAATATTCATTTGGAACCTATAAAAGGAAATATATTTGGCCTATGAAGGAAGAGGACGAGTACTTTGCGTTCGTACCTTGTTTTTTTAGCTATGTTTATATATATATATATATATATATATATATATATATATATATATATATATATATATATATATATATATATATAAATTTTTCACGTTTTAAATAAATTCGAATATAAAAGATTACAAATTAAAAAATTTCACGTGTATATTTGTTATAGCTGTTACAAATAAGCACCGCCTCCTCTTCAGTAGTTTATGGCCTCGCATTGGGGTCGCAAATAATAAGCCATGACGTAACTGATAACATCTCAGGACATGGAGAAAGCACGTTTAGAAATACTTCACGAGTTGAGTCCCTGTTACTGCTCATCTATTGCTCTCAACGACCAACATGAGTAATATAGTTAAACCAAGATATTTTCCTGTTCTATGCAAAGAAATAAATAACTTTTCATTTAAAACCTTGCTTTCTTTCCATTATTCACAGTCCCAGAGTTTCGAGAGAAAATAATCCCGCAAAGATTTACAAAGCTTGAAAATATCCTTATTTTTCCAATGAACAAAAAATTAAAATTTTAATCATCATTTGAACGAAAATTTTCCTCTAGCTTCTTTGTCTTCTTTTGAAAATAAAACGAATAAATGTTAACAGCTGCGTAATAATTGAGCTCGAATTAATAAGAAAATATTGAAAGGCGGTAAAACTGCGGAAGGGAAATAAATAGCCTTATAAACTGTGGGATATGAAGAAAGCTTTAAAAGTGAGTGAGAAAACGTGATATTCTTAGTTGTCCTTAGAAGATCAAGTATGTGTTGGATAAGCAGATAGAATAAAATATATAAAATTGAACTGCCGTTAGTTATAAAGCAGACTATTTTATAAATCCGCAGTTTATGTCTTTGTTTCTTCGGCAAAAAATAAATATTTATTTTGTTGTAGAGCTACTTACTGGCGTGTTCCTTGACTTACCGTTAGGCTATACTTAATATATTAAATGTGCATGCATTAAAATTGTAAAAAAAAAATCTGCTTGGAAATTTTAATTATTGAACAATTCTAGGCTATTATTTTATCTATCCAGAAGTTTCCAGCATTTAGAGGCTTATGTACGGAATGTAATTTTCGACGTTTGATACGCGGAGAATGGCCAGCAACTAGGTTCAGCTTTCCATTCTCAACAGTAACCCATTCGCTTCTACGAGGGGTGTTCCGAAAGTAAGTTTTTTTACGCGAAATATTTATTACCAAAAAAAAGTACGGCATGGTATCATCAACTATCTTGCACTATTTTTCGAAATAGTCGCAACCGACATTGAGACATTTGTCATAGCGTGCAATCATGAAGAAACCACTCTGGTATAACTTGGTGTCTGTCTTACAGCCTGCTCCAACTCAGCATTGTTGTGGAAGTGACGTCCCGAGAGTGTGGCTTTCAATGCAGGGAACATTTGACTGTCTAATGGGGCAAGATCTGGGCTGTAGGTAGGTTGATGCAATATCTCCCATCGCAATGACAAATGTCTCAATGTCGGTGGCGTCAATGTCGAAAAATAGTGCAAGATGGAGTATTTTGTTTGTAAATAGAGTTTCTGCGTAAAAAAATAACTGAACTTATTTTCGGAACACCCATCTCATTCGCTGTGCCCCAAACTGGCGTGGAGTGCTTTTATTTTACACTTTCTCTGTGGGATTTTAAACGGCGACCCTAAAATTTTATTTGAGGAAAGTTTGTTGTAAAGTGCAACCCAAGCTTCTAGTGCTGTATTTTACGAATCCGAGCGATATTTTTGTAGCTACAGTAGTACAAAGAGCGGTTTTTAGCTATTTTAAAGGGCTTTAAAACAATATTCTAATAATCGTGCGTATATTTAAAACTATATGGATAGTCTCAAGTGTGTATTCTTTTCGTATATAAACGTTTTGTGAATAAGTTGAGAGGTATAGCGTAAAAAAAGAAAAAAAAAAAGAGCTCCTAGCAACATTGTTTATGCGCCATATGCTATATATAATCTTCTGAAAGAAAAATTGGAGCATATATAAACAATTTCGTTTCGTTTATTCCCTGCCTACCGAAAGAAAACTATCATATTGCTGTCCTAGGAATGTGTAGCTGTGGTTTTGTATGAGTGTGTATGTTTGATATTGTGTCCCGTTAAAAACGTTCGAATCCATGTATAGAATTTCTTCAGTTCGTTATACCGCACGTACAACAATATTCATCAGTCAAATGTGATCTGTATACAGTTTGAATAATGTACCGAATTTTTTCAGCTCGATATACCGCACGTACAATATTCATCAGTCAAATGTGATCTGTATACAGTTTGACTATGTCAGGTGAATATTTCAGAAACGTTGGCTATTTGGACATCTAAGGTGCTATTGCAACTCTTGGGAACAATTTGAGAAAAAAACTAATTTTTACAGTTGAAAGTCTAACATATGAATTCAGACGATTGTAATGATGTCAGTCCCTTGGTTCGAAATTAATTGGGAGGGGGGGGGGGTATTTCGATTAAACATCTTGGATCGATTCAAAGCAATTTTTATTTTTAAAAAAATTATTACCAAGGATTTAAATACAGGAAAGTGTATTATCGTAACAAGCCATTTTAAACGATATAGTATATTATAATTAAAATAATATTTTATGTAATTTAGGAAAACATTGGACAGATTAAAACCAAATGTTAAAATTTTACAGTAAATCATCTAAGTCTTGAATACAGAGACTGTTTTGTTGTTGATCTACCATTATATTATAAAGGCAACAATACTAACATTTAAAGTTATGTTTTGGAACCATTTGGACTGGTTCAAACCGAATTTTATGTTTTGACAGATGGACGTCCATGAGCTGAGTTAAACACGGTGAATAGTGATTTATCCTTCAAATAAAGAGATAAATAATACATTCTATATGAATAAAGGTTTTCTCATATGACGGAAACTATTGAAACTATTCCAGTAAAATTTGGCGTATAATAGTGACTGCAGTTCGGTATGATCATATATCACTTGTAATTTAAATTTGTAAGATATTTAGTCAAAAGTAAGTGACTACACGAAAATTCAAAGTTAATAGTAATATTTATGATTTTGTGTAAATTAAAAATTCCAACCAGTCTAGTACGACAAAATGTTTTAATTATACACGTATAATATGAGCCCTAAGGAAACACAGCAATTTTTGGTTGCCATTTTTCCGGACATAACTCCTTGAAAATAGTTACTGTTTGTAATATCTCAGAAGTGAATAAAACGATTCCAGACCTATTTGCCAGGCGACGAAGGAAATATTATAGTTCTTGTAAATACCGAATATACTTATTTTCAAAATCACAGCCAGGCATGCAAAAAGAATGAAACTTATGAATGACATTGACTTAAATGAAGTATATTTAGGCAACTGGTTGGATTTCTATGGTTACGTAATGTTTTATGTACGTAGGTCTAATTTTTTCGAAAACTATACCGATACGCACGAAATTTTTAACTTCAGTAATACTACGGAAACAAATATTAAAATTCTGTTTTCGTTCACTAAAACACAAATTTTCAAAATCGTAGCAGAGTTTGTACCTTAGGGAGACTTAACTATCTACTATAGAATTTTAAAATTTCATCCACACACAGTATCTAAAAGTATAATACGTTACGCACATCAATCAGCAAAAGGAACACTTAGCTCAGTTTTATCACTAATTAGTAAAATATCGACACACTAGTTAACCAGCCCTTAAATTAAAATCTCTAACAATACTGCAGAGATTTCTGCTACATCTTAAAAATACTGTCCATGTATTTTTTCCTGGTTTAAAAGATCTCACTGTTGAGTACGTAAGCCTTGAATGACGTGAAATCTCTCAAGGAACTCATAGAATTTATTTGTACTAACACCGAGGAAAGTTAACTTAAAAGTTATGATAATTAGTCCTCTTAGTTTCAGGACTGGCTAGCTGAATGAGCCAAAGAACGTAATTCTTGATGGATATATACAACCAGGTACACATGGACAAAAAAAATAATATCCGGACATAACATACGAATTATATCAGCAAAAGTTTCGTTGATACTTTATTTAAAATTCAAAACTATTAAGAACTCACTGTTGAAGATTTGAACCTATTACTATACAAGTGTTCTTGGGAAGCCATGTATTGAGAAAATTGAGAAAAAAACTCTCTCCATTATTAACTGTTTGAGAATGTCATTGGTCACTACCATAGCGCCATTGAATATTTCATTAATATCTTCTAAGTAGGCAAAAAATATATATAAAATAAACACTCGGGATACATTATTATAAATATTGTATGAACAAAAGTTTTGTATCTTTTGCGTAAAATGTAGTACTAAAATGTACGCAATAACCCTTGTTATTTAAGTCGAACTGAACAAACAGTATTAACATATGTCGTCGCAGCCGAACTTTTCCACACGCAATTCTACAAAAACGGAAATTATCACGCATGTATAGTTATGTTTTTAAACGTTGTTAGTTTTTCTGATGGACTAATGTTTCAATCTGCTTACAGATTAAGTGAAATAGAAATCACTCTAGGATAATCACCTGCAGTAATGACACACAGTGAACGTAATTTTTATGAACGAATACCTTAGGTTGTGAGCTGAGTTTCCACTTTGATTGAGTAGACAAGTGTAAAGTACTGGTACACCTCCGTGATGTAAACTACCTGGACATTTACTGATGTGTAATCTTTCTTGATATACGGCATGTATAGTTTCTGAAGAAAACTATGCAATTTGTTTTAATTACTAGTGCCTACTAACACATGAAATTTAATGATAAAAGATTCGAATTTCCAGAAAATAAAAATACATACATTTCAATATACAAACACATTTTCGTGTTTTTTTGATTGAAGACATTTCAGAGCACACACAGACAAATTATACAATTGAAACATACCCCAAGCACGTGATTATCGGGGAACCAACATTTGGAAGTAAACATTGCTGAGCGGAGTAACAGGAAAACACACAAATATGTAACCATAATGTAATCTATTAAATTGTTTGCTAAAGAGCGATGTTACACTCTAAACAATAGTTCATAAATATGGCACACGTGCGTATAGGAGCGCTAAGGAAGTAGGTACGGTAGAATTGTTTCCCAGACATCCGTGGTACCACGCTGTGACATTTTTAGAAATAGACAAATGTATACTGAAGTTACCAGACTTGTATTATTAACAGTTGCAAGTGTTGCATACATACAAGGCGGAAGAATGGTGACTGCCCCGTACTGCGTTTGAGTTTATTGCTTCCTAAATATTTTAGAATTTTATTACAGTGTAGTAACAATTTATTTTTCGAGTGGTACATTTCTAATGTGTTCAAAAGTAAACTCGTTTAATTTACAAAAACTAAGCTGAATAATAATTTATATTCAATTAGTTTTTTTTCCACACAAGCGCTTTTATTAAAGAATTGAACAATATTTAAAGAGCACTGCAGAATATTCATATAACGATATAGGCTACCAAACAAGCGCTGTTGTCACCTCCCAGGAAAATGTGTTGAGATAGCAAACACGAGGGTAATTAATATATTAGTTATGTGAAAATGTATTATAAGGGTATGGTTAATAATATTAATTAAAAAACCCGCTACCTGACCAATGTCCTGAGGTGGCTTGTGCTGTGAAGCCAATTGAGTCTCAATAATTAAAAACTTCCCTTGCCCCTATTTCTCGGAAAAATACTAAAGTTATATCAGTACAACGCTTGTAGTACTGCCGCTATAGAACTTTAACTTGTTATTTCGGGTGGGAACGATGGCTAAGTATTCACTCCTAGCCAATAGGTTTGCTCACTCTCGTGCCATCGCCACATTCACATTCAGAGGTTACACCATTGTATGAGAAAAAATACACAGATTTTTATGCTAAAGAAATCTGCTTAAGTACAAGAAGGTTATTTACGCAATATTTTCCCATCAAAACAAATAATAAAATAACACAAATTCAAATAGTTTCCTTTGGGATCGGAGATAACGAATAATTTTTGTAATGACGGAATCTGATCTTATTTGGCGATTTTGATTACTGCACCAATTCTTATGAGACGAAATTTTTTATTTCCCATTGTTAACCCCGCTAGTTGATTTAATCCCATGCTGCATGTCGCAGTAAATTGTGTGAAAAGTTAAGTAATCATGCCTGATAATGAGGTAATTTGTATTCAGGACTGCTCCAGTTGTGTCGCCAAGTGAAACCATTTTAAAATGAGATGCTGCGATGCATAATTGCTTCAAAAGTTCAAGTCACGTATTATTTTACGGACAGCAAGTTGCCACGGCTACGAAGTCATCACTGGATCCAAAACCTTAAAAATAATCGGTAAGGTCACCATGCGTGCTAATCTCCGCCTCATGGTCTCCAACGATCATAATGCAAAAGGTTGAAATACTTAACTTTCTATTTTAGAGTTCTCAATAACGTTTTTACTCTACAACCTAACATAAAGAAACTAATATTAGTGTGCATTTAGCTAAACTGCTATTAACCACAACCCTGCCGTTCCAGAGTTGCATATGTTTTAAGTCACCAAACTGAAACAGAACTTCAGTAAAATAAATTTCCTACAGTAAAACGAAAAAAAAAAAAAAAAAAAAAAACGTTATTGCGCCAAAGGTGGCTCACTTAAGACCTTAAACATGTTTTTGAAGTTTTCTAGTGCACATGTGTTTTAATAAAAAATAGTGGTATATAAACGCACAACAATCGTTGTAAAATAATTTGGTCACAATTAAAATAATTGATTGTATTGTAAAACATTTGGACCACATTTGCACACAATAAGGATGTGTGCCTGTAAAATCTGTTATACCTGTAAATATTATTACCAAATATGAAGAAAAAATAGCCGTTTTAAGTATAAACAATCTGAAATGTATTTTTTTTCTTCAGTACCAAATTGTAACTGTTTGGTTTACGTAAATTCCGCCACATTTTGAAGGAGCATAATTAAAACATTCGGTACACAACCTTATGACACACATTTACAATATATATTACATCATCTCAGATGCTGAGACATGTATGGGTATTCATACTTTAAATAGGTAAAACATTTACCTAGGGTAATTGGATCGTTTCAAATTTAAGTAAAAAAATATAACCAGAAAATTTTACATGATAGGTATCGTCTAACATGTTAAATATCAGTGGATGTGACAAAATCTAAAATAAGTATACAAGTTTAAAATGCAATTAACGTAGATATTTTATATCTCGTAACAAAAAATTCTATGGAATATGTACTAAAAGTCTCCAAAAACTACTTAATCGTGAGTAACTGTGAAGATCCTTATTACTGAATTATTCACTGCGTATCTGCAGAAGTACTATTATTTGTTGTAACTTTCAGTGATCCATAAATACAAAAAAGAAATCACTCATAGGAACTTGCGGTTGTCCCTTATCTTAATTATTATACAAACAGCGTTAGGTCTAAAGTAATCGCCGCCAGGAAATTTAAATTGTACTGACTATGTAAAATTCAGGCCTAAATTGTTTACAATATTCTACAAGGAAAGTATTTATTTAAAAACTAATTGGCAGTTTTTTCTTGGCAAAAATCAATAACAAATATTGTAAATGAATACACAGGACAGTTATTGGAACACGCACAAAGTTAACAAACGTTTCGTGCCTCTCTACCTCCTCCCCCAACCATAACCACAAACATCTTAGCATCAAATAACGCATTCAGTGTGCACCTGTAGATCATATCACGATTAATACACTGAAAATTTATTTATTCTGATTGGTTATTGTGAGAATTATTCATAATTGTTGTTATTAGATATATATTGGAATAATTTCTACAACAAAACTTTTTGTTCCTTCTACATAACTGGTTGTTCCCCGTACACTCACACTGAGAAAAATGGATTGTTAACGACAAACAAATAAATATGGCTGATATTAATTTTGTTGCAACAAACAACTTACTGTTAATTTAACAATCGTAACGTTGAAGTCACTACTGGAATTTATTTGCCTCTACAGTAAAATTTAGTTGACATAATTTATTTAAAACAAACCTGTATTTGGTTCGTTAAACTACTTTTTATCAATATATGTTATACTTAACTATGCGTGAATTTTATTTCACCCAAAATATTTGTTCCTGCTAAAAATACGAACTCTAGTTTGCTTATACTATTTTATTTATTTGCTTCTACTATCATATTTACTTGAGTCAACCATATTTATGACATACTATACAGATTTCATAAATTTAACCATTGCAGATATTAAAACAAAGAAACTATTTTTTTGGAAGCGACGAAATGTATCCGTTAGAGAAGTCGTTCTTGCAACGGCAGTTATTTAGTACGCACGTGTTAGCTGTTTCACACACGGTGGTTTAGAAAACTTGTGTCACATTTTCTTAAGTAAAGATACTTACTATACTTGTAGAGTATTAATTTTTGGGTTGGTTTGTATAATTACGTTAGATTAATGACTGAAAATAACTATAACAGTTAAGAACATATTGCCGAGTGCACACGAGTATCATTCTAGTTTCCATTTCATGCTACCCATATTTCCCCGCATATTTCGTGTAAAATTTGGTAAAATTTGCAAAAAAGAAAACAAGCGAGAGTCAGCCAAAATACTAGAAACACAAGTTGTGTGAGCTCTAATCCGTGTGCAGTCATAGCTTTTTTTTTACATTTACTCGTAAATATATTTGTACAGATGTTGCTGTGCAAATAACGCTTACTTTCGTGATCAGAGCAAGCAAAATAATTTAAATGTCGTATACTTTAATGGGTAAATGAAGTCTGTTTGATTTAACAATATCTGTATGGCGTAATAAAGCACGTCATTTAGTTAAAATAACAAACATATTTCAAACAAATAATTTTGTTGCGACTAACAGAACATTTGGTTGCCAGTATTGAAACATACTGTTACGGTGTCGCAATCCCGCAGCGTCGATGGCGTCGCGGAAAAGTAGTAGGACGGTTGCACAACCCTGCGGCGTCGGTGGCGTCGCAGAAATGCGGTCAGTGGGTGCTGGGTAATCAACAAGTCGCCAAAAAGAGGCGGATTTCGGCAACAGTAGTATCCCAGGAATCCGATGACTTGAGGAGTTAAGTGGGTCTTAACACTTACCCAACACATTGCAAACTCCTGGATTCAGCAGGGATTGCTCCGCCTTTGGGCATAGCTGGGAGCCAATCAGAGGGGAGGATTTTGATGGCCTGGTGGGGGTGCAAATAATGGTATAGACATCGAGCTAGCTACCGGTGGGTTGGAGAAGAGAGTCAGCGAGTGAGTCTCCTGCTCCGGCGGCGACCGCACCTAGGGACTCTGGGTTCGAGTCTGGGTGCGACCCTCTGGCTAGAGAACTAACTCCAACGGCGGCACACGTGGTGAGTCTCCTGTTGATTTAGGGAAGGAGAGCGATCCATTACCAATCTCCTGTCTCGCCTCACCTAACCCTTCCACTCGCCTCTATTTCTGTATTACTGCTATTCATTGTTTCTTCTATTCTAATAAATTATGTTACCTTTCATCTCTAGCTTATTTATCTTACCCTTCCACGCTAAACTTTTTAACAATAACATTTGGTTGTTTTAAACAAATTTTGTTTGATTTTACGATATTTTTTTTCTCAGTACAGGTTGTTTTATGAACAGTACAGATAAGACCCGGCAACCATACCGTACTACTCTTCCAGTTTAACTAATTGGTTGCTCCTACAAGAATATTTTTCATCACAAGTAACGTTGTAAGAAAGACGTATGTTGCTAGCGATGTCTGGGATAGTCATTCAACAGCCGCCCAGTAAGTGATTCGTCCGTGCTGGCTGAATGTATTAGTTGCAATGGCTGGCTTGTCATTACGATGACCATCACCAACATCCGTTGTTATGACAAAAATCTTTCTCGTGTATTGCACGCTTACAGCTTACTCTTTTAATACGGTACTACCCACCTTGGATTTTCACGAGTGATACAAGATTATTCTATAATCACCTGTTTGTGGAGATATGAAAGTTTTGTTTCTTGTAGACCGTTTCTTCGTCAATCAATGTACTTTGGTAAACCGCTTCGCCATAAGCAGTGTTTCAACGAGCATAAAATAACCTTATTATATTGCAAAAATCTTCATCTTAGAGTTCCACATGTAACAAGTTTGTCAAACAAATACACATGTTAACTACGCTGAAGTTCATTTACTGTACAGGAAAGAAAAATTTTTGATATCACAAAGAGTTTCTACATTTATCGTTTTAGCCGAACTAATGCGTGAGTACATCATACACTATCGCTCTCTCTCTCTGTTACCAATTTATCCTTACCAGACGAACACTCAATTTTTGCAGAAGCAGAATACAGTTGATGTTACAGATGTACGAATAATTACACAAAGTTTATTCTTACAGCGTCCCAAAGCATCTTCATAAGGAGATAATATTTTATCACTCTCTTTTCAACAGTGGTACGGATAAAAAACTACCAATAATTCGTATATCTCAAACAGACTAATAACAAAGTGTCACTGTAATCATATATTTTAGCATCACATGCATTGCACTATGATATTTCTTTGCGACCGTCATTTCATGTATTCTCTAAACGCAATACTGCGCTATAAATGTGTATGTACCAAGTAAAATCAAGCAGTATCTTGCGCGTTTTCTACATTTCTTTCTGATAACAGTTTTTCCCATCAGCCCTGTTTTGCTTTTGCAAGCGAAATCTTTTTATCCATACGTGTAGAATACAAAAAAGTACCCTTTAAGCCTCTTACTTATAAATTTGCATTACTCGGCGCCCTTTCATTGTGTATTTTAGCTGTCTTTTTTCCAGCCTCACTAGTTTATTTTTCTCAACTACAAACGTGCTTTCTGCTCGCTCTTGGTAGAAATAATATAGTAGACGAACGTTTGGATGTCCATAAAATATTCGAGAGTACATCAGAGATATCAGACTAAAAATTAATTCAGTCCTATAAAATATACCACGGTTCCAACAAAAATACTTTTCGATCCGATTAATTCTTCGCAAGAAGATTATTTTAGTTGATAAAGAAACATTTACAAAAAAATTTCAAGCGCGTGCAATATGGAAAGAGTAGATTATTAATATTTCTGAATTCCCACATGTCATTGTCTTTTGTTTCCGAGATCGCATAATTATACAAAATGCAATATCTCTATTTTTCCCTGTGCACCACAGTTAATCCAACTTTGAAAATTAATTCAAAACACTGACAATATGTTATGTAAAGACTCAAAAGATTTAAATGATTTAAGTATAATTGAACTTATTTTGATCAAATATTACGCCTGTGTGATATGATTCTGAGGATCGCAATAAAATCCTACGAAGTAAAACAATGTTGAAAAATAAACCTGGTACATGAATTAAACGCAACTTTACTTAAGTAATACGTGTGTATTGACTACTTATATCACATTAAAATGTATTTGGCCTTTTAACATTTACTCTTAAAAACTTAATAAATTTATTGACAAAAAAAACCGAACACGGTCGCTTAAACGTACAGCTTTTAAGCCTATTGCCAAAATAAATAAGAGTAAACAAGACATTTTGCATAACACGCATTCAATTAAATTATGATAATGTTTTTAAGTACCTAAATTTTACAACCATACGAAAAACTGATTTAAAAACGGAGGTTTGATGAACTCACAGATATCGTATTTTTTCGGAGAGTATTTATAACTACACCGGCGAAGTTAGCTATATAAAATTAAGAGGCATAACGGCCAGCCTTGAATGAATCCATAACCAATTATGCTTCAGCATCACGAAGGTTTGTGCAATATCAGGGTTGCAACCCGTATTTGTTCTTCTATGGTAACTTGTGATGGTAGCGACGGGAATTACAGAAGTTGTACATAATCGTCCAATTACACGTAGTCATACATGTCACTGTTCCATGTCAAATACTTTCTGCAATGTCTACAATAATCACAGGTTTAGGCTTACACTTCAAGGTGGTCCATCACTTTACGAAACCTCGTATACCATACGTCACACGTACGATTTGTTTTAATTTTTAATAATGGGTATGCGGGTAGAGTTTGATGGTGATTTTCAGACCAATACGGACATTTTACATTTAATTAATGAAATAAAACTTGTACGTGATACGAGATGAGACATTTGAGAACTACCTCCTTAACATAATTTTGTGACACAGCTAGCGCCCACTGTAACATTAATGTGCAAAGTGCCGTGTACATTGGTAAATAATAGTAATGCAGTGTCCGTCTTTCATTGTAGTTACACGTCCCGTGTGTAGTGGATTGCCTACCTGTCAGGCCACGCGCTTTCTAGTTTGAATAATGTCACCACGGATTTCTCGCAAACGGTTCACCTCAGAGTGTTCTGACAAGGCGACCTTTTTTGTTAATTTTAACGTGCTCATTACTAAATACACAAAACAAATCTCTTACAAGTGTTCGCCAATAAGTTTCATGTAAGCGAAGGATGGCAACCCCCATTTCCACAAGGAAGGGGGTTGACCTTTCCAACCACATTTCCCGAGGTGAATGATCTCCATTATACAAAACACTAATCGTATATTTGTTTGTTATCAGCAATTAGTTTCTAAAATATGTCATTTAAATCATTTCAAAATGCGACTTTCGGGATCGCCCTTTTCCTTAATAACCAATTTCTGGAAAAGTGGTTCTTACAGTTTCGTATTATTTTTTCCTAAGGAATCACTTCCCAGCGTTTGTCAGTGTTATTCAGACTCATCCTGTATGTATGTGTGTGTGTATATATATATATATATATATATATATATATATATATATATATATACTAGCAGTCCCCCCGCGGCTTTGCTCGCGAGTATTATTCGTAACTGATAATATTTATTATAGTTGAAAAACCTCTTTGTACACAAGATTGGTACTTCAGTCATCAAGTGTTATAATGTCCAAGCGGCTTGTTGAACTAATTCTGCAGCAGGATAAGTAGCTATAGCTGTCCACGCGAAAAGCAGTCTTAAGTTTGTCCCTGCCACTAACAGCGACAACTCCTGGGCCTTATTTATAGCCCTGCCTATTTGACGTTGTGGGGTAACTACAGACACCTAAGGTAAGAAGTTATTCGAATGAGAAACATCTGTTTACCCTGTGCACAACCATTGGTGACGGTGCCCTCGATTATATATTTTCAAAATATTCACTTTAACTTTATTGACATTACAAAGTTTCAGAGGGTAAAGGTTTAGCGTAATCGTATTTGGTGCCCCAAACCTGAGATAAGTGAGATGATATATCGTCGGTTTACTGCCAAAAGTGACAAAGTCAAAATGAGATAAAATTATAAAAATCCTAGTAATATGTATATGTTGTTCACGAACAATTGCCCAAGTTTAAAGTCTATTCGTCGTTTCGTACTGTTGTGTCACAGTATAGTAACATACCACATTTTTGTTAATATCTACAATTTAATACTGTTTTTAAACGAAATAGCATTTATGACTTAATCACTTTTGGCAGTATACCGACGATATGTCAGCTGATATTGTAGAGGAA